>BQKN01062879.1:507-14328 GCA_022839385.1 Asparagus kiusianus | reverse complement strand
TCTCTCGAGTCGATATAGAGATGTCGACTCGTCTGGAAGGTCAGGATCTCTCGTGCCGACCAACATCACCTTTCGTGTGGACACAAGAGTGTCAGCTTGTATGGCTAGTCAAAATGTTGACTTATGAGATCATATATTCATGGAATAGATATACCTCATAACAATATGCCTTTAATAGCAAAGAGATTATCCTGGATGGATTGTTCCCCCCTAATCAGTAAGACAGCTGAGCAATTTCAAAATTGGAAAAAGAAAAAGACCCTCTCATATGCTGGAAGATAATAATTGATAAAATCAGTCATCTTGGTGTAGGCGTTAAAAAAAATACTTACAGACATCCAAATACCAGTCAGAACAACATGGAAGAACAATTTACACGTCATCAAACAACACATGCTGGCGCGGCAGGACATAGTGCCGCGGCTAAGGCGCGGCAGGATAGAATGTCGCGGCCAAAGTGCGGCGACCCATAGTGCCGCGGCGAAGGCGCGGCAGCATACAGTGTCGCGGCTCGAGCGCTACAACCTAAGGTGCCGCGGCTATTTTATAGGAGTGTTGTGATGGTTACGGGGCAGTTATACAATGGTTTCTGAAGTCCACGTGGCGATATATCAGAAATAGAACGTGTGCTGACGTGGAAAAGCTGTTAAACCACGTAAAAAAGTGGTTAAAGATCGTGGGAGAGCGGTTTCAAGCACGAGGGAACGTGCTGGTAACTACCTCTTCGGCCGCGGCAGCCTATACTGCCGCGCCAATAGCCGCGGCAGTGTAGACTGCAGCGGCCAAAGAGTAAACACCTGGGCAGTTATTTCACCCCATATTCGCTGTGGTGCACTTCTACCCCTATAAATACCCCCTATACACGAAATAAAGGACAGAGAGCAGATCGGAGCAAAAGAGACTTGAGCTTTTGGAGATTTTGAGGAAGAAAGAGAGAATTTTCACCCTTTGATAAACATCATTCGGTGATTCCTAGAGATCTTGCTCAGACTTGATCTTTGGAAGAGTGAATATCTTACATCGATAAGATACTCGCTTCAAATCCATACTTCGATAAACGAAGGAAGGATATCAAAACAACCTTACGATCTTCGAATCGGTGGTCCACGAGCCAAAGCACTCCCGGCACAGGCAAAGTCCCACAAAACAGGAGTTGATAAACAATTTCTGTGTTATTTTCTTCAAGAGTTGTAATTTTCCATATTTTCGTTGTAATTTCTTTGTAATCAAAAGAAGGTTAGTAGAAATGGCAATGGAATCAACTTTTGTCGGAAACAAACTGGCGACCACAGTGGGAGCCAGCGGCCTCGCTGCCGAGGCCGCCGTGTCGCAACCGATAAAGATTATCATCACTGAAGAGATCGAATATGAATTCGATCAAGCCAAATTCGAGGAATACTTGTCATCCTCATCCTCAAAATCCTCCTCATCCCGCAGGTGCAGGAAGATTTCTTCTCCTAAGAAAATTTGCAAGTCCACGGTCTCTACAAAGGTCGCGGATGAAGATTCTTACCCTGTTGCTCTTGATGAAGTTACCCGTGACGTCTCTGCTCCGAAAGACTCCGCTCCCATTAAGGAGACATTGATGGATAGTTCTCCGGTGTTGACGAAGAGAGCTCGTCAAAGACAGCGCCAACGACGTGCTCGACAACTGGCTAAAGCCATGCAACAAACTGACGGGGTCCACTACTATACGGACCTAAAGTCAAGGAATCGAAAGGTGGTTCAATTGTCTCAAAGGCAAGATGACCATGTTTCTGCAAAACTTACAAAGGAAGAATGGACCCTAGTCAAAAGGGCTCGTTCAACCCTGAAAGAACGGATTCAACGGTGTAAAGTAAAAGCCGCTCGTGCCCGTGCACTTCGTCAACAAGATCAGAAGAACAAGAAGGAAATGGTGTGTGAAAGAACACCAAAAAGCTGTAAGATTTGGGTCCCCAAAACCGAAAGTACCCAAAAATCACAAAACGATGCAGTCTTCAACCGCGGCAGCACAAACCGCCGCGGCAACTCATTCAACCGCGGCAGTACAAACTGCCGTGGCAACTCATTCAACCGCGATGGTTTGGATTATCGCGGCACTTCAACTGGTCATGATGCTCGTCGCAAGGCTACAGCTGCATCAACACCTATTCCTAGTCCTTCTGTTACAACAGCGTCTGCTTCATCACCAACAAAACCCTGGGTTAGCCCAGATTTATCCAAATTCAAGATTACTATGGCGGATCGCCTCGGTCCTTTGGCTGACGATCGAGGCAAAGCCCCAATGAAAGAAATTCCGAGCACAGTAAACAAACCCTTGGTGGTTTCTTATGCAGGGGGTCGTAAACACCCTCCTGTCAGAATTACTCCAGTCCAAGACAAAAGAATATCGGTTCATGATCGTCTAGGACCTGTGAATACTCCACTCCCACAAGGGGGTGTGTTTAAAAATATAACTTTGGATCGCTCAGAAATGACAAATAATCGTTTTGTGCATGAAAACAAGGTTTCCAAACCAAAGATAGGTTGCTCAAATCACGACAGTGATGAGCTGTACTATCAAAATAGTAATTCAAGAAAGAGGATTGCCCGAGAAGGTGAGTCTCATTGCGCATGCGAAAGACTTATCAAGGCAGTACTGACGGAATGCGATTGTTCAACAAAACGAGTTTCAGTATTCCAGAGACTTTCGACTGAAGCGTCAAAATCCAAGGTAAGACATTTCAACCGGAGAAAGCCGGCAGTGCAGCAGGATGAATTCCCTGAGGTCACCATTAATATGACCGGCAGAGGAAAACAACATCTAGTCAACCCAGACCCTGATTTCTCTTCAGAAGGAAGAGTTGAGCAGGGTCTTTCTCAAAGAATGAAGCGGTTGCAACGAAGGGCCAACCGACGCCGAGACTACAAGAGGATGCACGAAGGTTTGTCATCGGAAGACGAATTGTCAGATACTTGTTCTGCGGTCGCTTCAGACGATACCGCATCCAGTGTGGGGCGAGCGAGAGAATCATTCGCCATCATGCCAGACATGTTAGCTCAGATTCTGCAAGAAGCGTTGGCCAAACAACGCGAAGAGATCAGAGCTGAAATCAAAATGGAGATGGAGTTGACAATGCAGCAGGTACGAGATTTGCAGGTTCAACAAAGTCAACCGGAATCAAGCCAAAAGGCAGAATCCAGCAAACGCAATGCCAAACCTATACAAATAGCTGAGGACGATGACAAAGAAGACGAGACTATATTCGATGATCCTCTTTCCGATAAAGACAATTCTGGAAGCGGTCCGGTTAAGTCAACTACTCAAATTCTCTTGAAGAAGAGTGAGGAAGAAGATAAGAAGATGCAGGATCTTGAAAGCAAAGTCAATGCTCTGATGACGGCCCAGGAAGTGAAGAAGACGGGCATTCCATACCCGTATCCGAGGGAGTGGGATTTGATTCCTTATCCCCCAAAATTTAACTTGATTAATTTTACTCCTTTTGATGGCAGGGGTTCACCAACTCAGCACTTGATCTATTTTAAGTCACATCTTGGCGCAATATCAGGAAATGAAGCCCTGATGGTCCGGTCATTCGTAGGAACCCTCCGCGGGTCTGCCTTCGATTGGTACCGACGCTTGAAACCTGGAAGCATCACCAGCTGGGGAGATATGGAAGAACTGTTTCTCACCAACTTTTTCGACGATGACACAGAAGTTTCCATTGGTTCGTTGTTGGACGAGAAGCAGAAGAACGGGGAATCGGTCGACGTGTTTGTCAAACGATTCCGGAACAAAGCGGTGAACTGCAGAGATCCACTCACCGAAGAATTCATCCTACAGACATGTCATAACAACCTGTCTTTGGATGTGCTGGAAATAATGGGGGTTGTGCCCTCTAAGACCTGGAAGGAGTTGAAGGTCAGAGGTGAGCAAGCTGAACGGTTTCTCAAGAGGAGGAATTTGGAGAGAGGTCAGCCACCAAATAATAATCAAAATCAGAAACAGAACTTCAATCCTCGAGGCAGAGGAAGAGGGTCGGGACCCGCTGTCGACGCGCATCAAACGTCACAGCAGCCGCCACAACCGCAACAGTCGTCGTTCCAACTGGCACCGAATCAGAATCAACAGCCTCAGAAGCAATTTAAACCCTCTGAGCCTAGATTCCCAAAGGAATACTCATTCAAAGACGATGAAGTTCCAGTTATATTCAAGTACCTGCTAGAGAATAACAAGATTAAGCTTCCACCAGTCACAAACCAAGAAGAAGCAACGAAGATTAATGACCCAAAATACTGTGCGTACCACAGAAGGGTCCACCATCCCACTAAGGCGTGTTATGTCTTGAAGGACAAAATACAAACCTTAATTGATGTTGGTATTGTGACACCGAAGCCAAAAGAGAAGAAGGTGGGCGCAAACGCGATCTCCCTTAGCTTCGGGTCGGTTCCTTTGTCCTGGTTCCAAGCCGAACCAGTGCCAGAGGTAAAGATGCAAACTATCAATGATGATCCTCATGGACAGCGCCAAAAAGAGTTAGTATCACATACGGCCCCTAACGGCGAAATCCTTTGGGTTCATCCGGATCTGCTCGAAGATGAACAGTGGACGACATCCAAGTCAAAGAAATCGAAGGGCAAAGGAAAGGAGAAGTCCTGTTACGGAGCCTCGGCAATTCCGGAGAGAGACGACGAGGAAATAACAGCTCTACCACTTTCTGATGAAGAGCATGAAGTCTTCGCGATAAGGGGTGGAAATGAATACCATTACCAGTATCCTGAAGCTCCTAATCCTAATGGTAAAACTCTGGCAGAACTAGGGGTGGATACGACCCCACCCGTAGCAACCGAGAGACCTCAGAGAGTTGTTAAGCAGAAAGAAAAGGAACCTCAACCCAAAGAAGTTCAAATTCCGAAGCAGTCTCGTTTCAATAAACCAATTGGACGAGACAAACCGGAAAGTTCAAATGCTCCATACCGGTTCGACGTAATGACTCAGTTAGCCAATATTCCAGCAAGGATCACACTGTACGAGTTATTGCGCCTTTCGAAAGAAACCAGGATAGCATTGCAAGAAGCCTTGGCTGATTCTGAAGTATTCCTCACTCAGATCAAACCAACTCCTGAAGAGCCAGAGTCGTCAGTGCAACATTGTAATCTGGCAGCCACCAAATTTCCTTGCATCGCTTTCACAAAAGAAGATATGCAAGTCCGGAATTCAAAGCATGATAGGCCGTTATATTTCACAGGATATATCGGTTCGAGCACGGTCAACCGGATTCAAGTCGATCCGGGTTCCGCTGTTAGCATCATGCCACTCCGATTGATGTACCACCTCGGGATTCCCGCCAGCAAGTTAGCCTCAACGGGAACTGTCATTTATGGATTCAACACTAGCGGATCAAGACCGTTAGGAAAAATCCGGGTGAAGTGTCAACTCGGAGATTTGAAGTCTGAAGTCACATGCTATGTGATCGATGCAGAGACTTCCTATAATTTACTGTTGGGTCGTCCATGGATCCACGGTAATCTTATAGTTCCCTCCACCCTCCATCAGTGTTTGAAATATGTCGACACTAATGAGGAGGTTAAGATAGTGGTCGCGGATAAGCAACCATTCAAGGGGTTAGAAAACTATTTTACTGACTCCCTTCTATATGGTGCTGAGTCCGAAACTGAACCGTCGGCCCATGGCACGGACAGCGGAGATGAAGCTGATACCGAAGCCGGGCTCGATTATAGTGAAGGTCTTGTATTAAATGACATTGAACCTCTTGTAATCGATCTTGACGGTGATGAGTCGTCGGACGAAAGTTGTAACTGGCAACTTGCCGATGAAATAATAAAGAATGATTTAGAGTATTCGTCTTATCTTAATGATGTAATGCAGGAATTGTATGATAATCCTAATCTACACATGCCAATTCGTTCGTCCTGCACGGCAACGAAATATCTGCAAAATTCAGCCGGGACAACGGTGATCCTACCTGCAAAGACAGGGGGTGAGAAAGAAATAATCTTTGGAAAAGGGAATCCATCCCCAGCCCCTAGTCTTTTCTTGGACAGCGACTCAGATGATGAAAAGCCTGGGTGGCATTTCTCTCGGTATAGTTGGCAAGCTAATGATTACATGGAGAGGCAAGGCTATGACCTCTCGCTTGGTGAAGGTCTTCATTTTGGTCAAGGAGTTAGGGTTCCACCCCGTTCTACTTATGTACCAAAAGGAAAACCGGATAATTATTATAGTCATAATAGAGGTCTGGGTTATAATTCGTCATCTGATGATGAAGATTGCCAACAGATCATTAGCCAATTAATAAATGGAAGCGGGCATTCATCCGATACTTCAATGTGGGACTCTGACACGAGCATCGGAGAGAGATTCAAAGCCCTAATGTCGAACATGGCGACAGTTGATCCTTCTACAACTGAAAAAGACGATCAGTTGCCTATTTGGGAAGACCCATGGATGCATTACATGAATATCCAATATGGCGACCGATTTGAACAAAGAGAACCTCCGACTGAGGACAAAGTGGTCCAAATTAATATGGGTGACGATACTAATCCGAAACCTATATTTATCAGTGGTGACCTTCCACAGGACGAGAAAGAAGAGTTAATCGCCCTCATTAGAGAGTATATCGACGTTTTTGCTTGGAATTACGAAGATATGCCGGGACTCGATCCGAACGTAGCAATGCACACCCTCAATATAAAATCGGATGTTAAACCTGTCAAACAACAACAAAGACGGTTTCGTCCGCAAATTATGGAGGCGATAGAAGCTGAAGTCAAGAAGTTGATCGACTCAGGTTTTATCAGAGAAGAACAACATCCTGAATGGCTAGCTAAC
This sequence comes from Asparagus kiusianus, assembly GCA_022839385.1. NCBI lineage: Eukaryota > Viridiplantae > Streptophyta > Magnoliopsida > Asparagales > Asparagaceae > Asparagus > Asparagus kiusianus. The sequence goes on along the minus strand of BQKN01062879.1, from coordinate 7,511 downwards.
ATTGTTCCAGTTCTTAAAAAGACCGGAAAGATCAGAATCTGTATTGATTTCAGAGATCTGAATGCCGCCTGTCCTAAAGATGACTTCCCACTACCAATTACGGACGTCATTGTTGACAATACTTGCGGATTCGAGAGAATGTCATTTATGGATGGTTTCTCAGGGTATAATCAAATCAAGATGCACCCAGACGATGAAAAGCATACAGCATTCAGAACACCCATGGGGGTCTTTTGCTATACGGTTATGCCTTTTGGTTTAAAAAATGCTGGCGCCACGTACCAACAAGCCATGACGCAAATCTTTCAAGAACATCTGCGGAAGACCGTTGAATGCTATGTTGATGATTTGGTCGTTAAGAGTCGTGATAAAAAAGACCACATTAATGATCTGAAGACGATGTTTGATCTGATGAGAACTCATCAGCTAAAGATGAACCCGACTAAATCCTTCCTAGGAATGTCGAGCGGTAAATTTCTCGGATTCGTCGTCACCACAAAAGGTATTCATATTGATCCTGACAAAGTGAAGGCGATAAATGAGCTGCAACCCCCGAGAAATCTTAAAGAACTCAGAGGATTGCAGGGTCGATTGGCATATATCCGTCGATTTATATCAAATCTGTCCGGAAAATGTCAACCATTCTCTAAACTTGCAAAGAAAGGCGTGTCATTCATTTGGGACGAAGCATGTCAAAAGGCGTTCGAGGATATTAAAGCATATCTAGCGAACCCACCTATTCTCGTTGCACCGAAATCGGGCAGACCGTTTCTGATTTATGTCAAAGCGACAAGCCATTCGTTAAGTGCATTACTTGCACAAGACGACGATAACGGTCACGAACAAGCAGTATATTACTTGAGTCGCACATTGGTAGGAGCTGAATCTCGCTATCCAATGATCGAAAAGGAATGCCTTGCGTTGGTATTCGCCGTCCAGAAAATGCGACACTATTTAGTTGGGCAGACGATTTATGTTATTTCCAACATAAACCCTGTCCGCATATTCATGACCCAACCAGCATCCATGAATTGGCGTTTAGCTAGATGGGCTCTACTTTTATCGCAATATGACTTGTACTTTAAACAACAAAAATCGGTTAAAGGACGAGCTATTTGCGATCTTCTGGCGGAAAATCCTACAAAGGATATAGTCGAATTGTATGACGATCTGCCAGATGAAACTCACGAAGTTAATACTACCTCACATCAACAAGTGTGGCAGTTGTACTTCGATGGGGCTTCTCGCGCAACCAATGTGGCAAGCGCACCCGGATGTTCTAAAATCTCCTCAGGAGTGGGGGTCGTTTTAGTTTCCCCGGAAAAGCATGTTTTGCCTAGAGCATACTCGTTGACCGGACCATGTTCTAATAATGTGGCCGAATACAATGCATTAATAATTGGACTCAATTTTGCCAAAGAGCTGGGGGTCGAATACCTTGAAGCTTTTAGGGATTCTCAATTGGTAGTTAATCAAATTCGAGGAGAGTATGAAGTCAGAAGTCCAGACCTGATTCCATACCATCAGGTGGCCATTGAAATGGCAAACTCGTTTGAAGGATTTTTTATCGAGTACGTTCCACGTCTCCAAAACGCGTATGCAGACGCACTGGCGGCATTGTCAGTATCATTGGCTCAACCTCCCGAAACAGAGCAATTGATTACAGTGAGAACTCACCAGCTTATCGTTCCAATCTACGACTCAGATGTTAAAGAAGTATACTCAACAGGAGTTGAACCTGAGGTTCGAGATTGGCGTTTCCCAATTATCGACTACGTCCTACATGGTATATTACCTGAAGATGTAAGAGAAAGGGAATCAATTCGGCGAAGAGCACCGAGATTTTACTATAACGCCACGGCACAAATGTTGTATCGACGATCGTACGACGGTCTTTTACTTCGTTGTCTATCCGGCAAAGAAGCAGAACAAGCACTCAAAGATGCGCATAACGGAATATGCGGTGCGCATCAGCCCGGTCCTAAACTTTGTGATCGACTTAGAAGAATCGGGTATTATTGGCCAACTATGGTAAAGGATGCAGTTGACTACGCGCGACGATGTGAAGTATGTCAGTTACATGCAAATTATATGCATCAACCTCCTGAGTATTTGCACCCGTCGGCAACGTCGTGGCCATTCGAAACTTGGGGAATAGATATCGTAGGTCCTATCTTCCCACCATCGGTTAAAGGGGACCGCTTCATTTTGGCAATCACCGATTACTTCTCGAAATGGGCAGAAGCAGTTCCACTTAGAGAAGTAAAGACGAGTGATGTTATTAAGTTTATCAAACACCATATTATATATCGGTATGGTGTTCCAAGGCGAATAGTGCATGATAATGGTCCCCAATTCGTCAGCAACGCATTCATCAAGTTCTGCGGCAAATTCGGGATTAAGGACGTTTCATCGACGGCTTATAACCCTACGGCTAATGGATTGGCTGAAGCTTTTAATAAGACCATCATCAAGATTCTGGCAAAATTGGTGAAAACCAATAAACGAGATTGGGACGACAAACTCGGTGAAGCCTTATGGGCTTATCATACAACTGTCCGTACACCTACCGGAACAATTCCATACGCCTTAACATATGGATGTGAAGCTGTTCTTCCATTGGAAATACAGATTCCTTCTCTCCGTATCGCCCTCGCAACGGGAATGACGACGGAAGAACATCATCAGAAACGTCTCGAGGAATTAGAGATGTTAGATGAGAAGCGCTTGGAAGCTCAACAACAGATCGAGTTTTATCAGGCCAGAATTTCTCGGACTTTTGATAAAAGGGTCCGACGACGAAGTTTTAAAGAAGGAGATCTAGTTCTTGCTGTCCGAAGACCTATGATTCTCACTTCCAAGAAGAAAGGAAAATTTGAACCCAAATGGGAAGGACCGTTTGTAATAGAAACAGTCTATTCAAATGGTGCATACCGTCTGGTCACTCAAAACGGTAATAAATTGATGATGCCAATAAATGGGAAGTTCCTGAAAAAGTATTACCCATAATACGTTCAGGATAACCTATGTAAAACGGAAAGTTCCTAGAGAGTCCTATGCGGGATATTTCGGGATAATCCGTTATCAGTTGATTATCATGAATAAAAATGAAAATGATCATATGAATAAGATGTTTTTGCTAATTTTGTTGAAATGAGATTTAATGACAGTTGATCTTTCCTCACGAAATCTTGTAACACGATCATGGAAGGGGAGACTCGAGGATTCGTAACCCCACGCCATGGAACCTCCACCGATCAGACCAACTAAAAGTCATCGGTCTATCAAATTTTTGTGTGTGAAATCAAAATTTCCCACTGAGTGATTGGTACAAATCAGCAAACTCGTTGTTAACTGTGCCCTACCCCTATTCTTCGTTTGGTTAAACCTTCCTACAGTTAGGACCAAAGCCAAAATCCCCTCTCGATTCGTTCCATGAACGAGAGGTCCACAAACTGAATAATCAAACCTTATGACAGTTAGGGTTATTCAAACTAATTCGGATTCCCTAAGTGGAGATCCCACTTTGAGTTTCCTTCGCACCAGGAGATAGAATATAAAATTCTTCCTTTCCATTTCTGGGTTTATCTCTACCAACAAACAAGAGACCAGGAGATAGAATATAAAATTCTTCCTCTCCATTTCTGGGTTTATCTCTACCAACAAACAAGAGACCAGGAGATAGAATATAAAATTCTTCCTCTCCATTTCTGGGTTTATCTCTACCAACAAATAAGAGACCAGAAGATAGAATATAAAATTCTTCCTCTCCATTTCTGGGTTTATCTCTACCAACAAACAAGAGACCAGGAATCAGAATGTGAAATTATTCCTTTTCCAATTTTGGGTTTTTCTCTACCAACAAACAAGAGACTCTGAACTAGAATATCCGAGTTCTTTCTTCACAAACTCAGGTTAGTTTTCATAGAAAACATGACCGACCTACACTTTAAAATCCATGTCATTCACACATAGGGGATGTTATCTCTACCCCTTATTAGAGATAAGTCTACATCTAACACATGTAGCCTACACATTCAATGCTGTAGTTTAAAGTCTAAAAGAATTTAAGTCTTTTAGCTCAACGTTATATGTGAAACGGACTTAGATAATTCACATACTAGTCCGATTCAAACGGTAATCGGTAAAGGCATATCAAATCCGTTGATGGCTGAGGATTTGCCAAAAATCCTATAAGTATTATGGTTATTTATCCCAAACAAAAGTGAATAATCATAATAAAATTTCAATGAGCAAGAAAGTTCACTATATTAACCAGAAGAGTTCAAACAAAACAGCGTAAAAAGAAATGTTTTCAAGATTACAATAACTTGTAATGGCGAAGTTCATCTTCTAATTGGGAAAGCTTTGTGGCATAAGCCAGTTCAAGCTCAGGTATCAGATTGGCTTTAAACTTTCTTTCATCGATGCTTTGAATTCTGGCAACCTCCTGTTCTTTGTCAGCAAAAATCTTGTCCTGAAGATTCAGCTGTCGGAGTGTATCCACCTCAGCTCGAGTTACCTCCGCTATATCAGACTCCAAAGTTTCACAAGCATCCCTAACTTTGGAGAGTTGCTCCTCTAATTGGGCTATCTCTGCTCGACGTGACTCCAAGTCACGATACAAGTCTGCCTTGATTTGCGTCTTCGTAGCAGCACTCACCCGGAGTTGATTAATGCGAGTTCTCAGCATTTGAAGATCAGATTCGGCGGATCTTTGAGAATCGCGCCACGCCTGCAACTTCAGGTCCATTTGGGAAGCAATGTACGAGGACGAGCCATTAACGCGAATATTCTGCAACTGCTCGATATGTTGTTTAAGATCAACTAAATAAGCTTCAATTGAGTCTGATAATTCAACGCATCCATGCGCTCTAATTCCGGATACGTGATGATCGAGAGACTTCTTGAAAGGTTCAAAGGATGAACCTTTAAGGAGAATTCGATCAACCACAATGTTCAAGAAAGTAACAAAGCTTTGGACGTCAGCACCAATAACGGCTTGATCCGGATCTTCATCCGCCAATAAAGCTTGAATGCGATCAGACAATGATAAAGGAGCTATAAAATGAACAGATGAAAAGAATTTAAGATATACAAGCCTGCGTATAACAGCGAACGGAAACATATTAAGTTCGTTAGATTGAGTTACCTTGGCTTGACAAGACTACAGAGGGTTCTATAACAACTGGGGCTTGCTCAGAAATGGCACTCGGCTGTTGATCAACTACTTCAGATGTTGGTTCATCTGAAGCCCCTAATGACTCAGGATCCGGAGTTATAATTCCGTGAGGGACAATTTCTATAAAAGAGAAAGGGATGAATCAATATTCTACTCTATTAATTTGATTCCGAAATGCATCAAAGACGAGACATACCAAGTTGAGGTGAAGTCCCGAGAAGTTGCTCTTCTACGGTAACCTTCGACCCTCCCATTTCATGAACAGCCGAGGTCGGATCGGAAGTTATAACGGGTTCAGCTTCGACAACATCAGAAGTTAGAGGAACAGTAGGTGGTGGTTCAACTACAGCTGGAGGGCCTGCCAAAAGTATAAAACCCAAGCCTTCAGGTTGATCACATTCACAAAGGACAGTAGATGCATCAACTTCATTTGTTGGTCCTACGTCTAAAATTCCCATTTCAGTCATAAATAAATGGGAAATACAACTTAATTAAAAATTTAAGTCCGAGAGTACATACCTTCCGACGTACCTACTTCAGTTGAATCAACTTGAGTAGTTGGTCCTGCAGTAGCGGAGGGAATCGGAGATGACAATATATCGGAAATCTTCTGATGTGCATCATCGGAAATATCAAGATCAAAATCACGTTCATCAAAATCTCCGATATTTATATCATGAGTAAGTTTCGTGTCTCTCGGTTCATTGACAGGCGTGTCTGTTAAGCGGAAGGATCCGTCAGTACATGTGCAAGGAATATGAGAGAATCAAGACAAATAAAACCAAGATTACCTTCAACAGCGGGTATAGGTTCAGCGGCGCTACTACTCACACTCACCTCCTTTAGTTTGACTAAAAGAAGATAAAGCGCACAAGTTAGTAGAAGAGGAACACGTTCCGATTCATCTATTTTCCGAAAATATCCTCCAAATGAAGAAGCACATGTACCTGTCTCGGTAGTTGGAGAGGACGGTGCGACAACCGGAGGAATGGTGGCGTCCACATTGATGGGTCCTTCACTCACTGCTTGGTGTACTTGTTGAGTGAAGCCGGATTCATCAACGTCCATCAAACCCGGAGAAGAGGGCTCTGGCATAATTTCCCCTTCCTCTTCTGGTTCAACTACAATAATGAAAAGAATGAATAAATTTTAACTTCAAAAGATAAAATGACGGAGAGGAAATGACAAAGAGAGTTTACCTCCTTCATCAGCTGGAAGGTCTTGGAGGATTTCCTCTTCACGTAAAGGAGAAAGTCGGCGTTGCCGACGAGCAGCCTTCTTGATCCTCTTTGACAAACGAACATCTCCAGAAACTTCTGAACCTTCGTGGCGAAATTTGGTTCGTGGCTCAATTCCTTGAGCAGGACGGGATTGAACTTCAGAAGGAGCAGAAGGCCGAGACCTCTTTCTACTAAGGAGCGGAGCAATTTGTTCTTCTTCTTCTGTTTCTTCCTCCCCCACGGGCCATCTAATAGTCATCTTGTTGGTAGACGACAAAGGAATGTCCTTCTCCATCATTCGTACACCTTTTGAGGGAATACTTGGCGATTGGGGGGAAGATGCCCGACGAGTTCGGTGAGCCACAGGAGAAGAAGGAATGTTGGCCTCTCCTCTGCTTCGCGTTTCATCCTCCTCACTAGAGGTGTCAAAGTCGTCGCTTTCCTCAGAGTCAAGTGCTTGTTTTCCTTTGCGGGAAGACGTAGTGGGCTCCTTTCCTTTTCCAGATACAATTCTCCGAACCACAGCTTCAGATTCTAGTTCGGAAATCTTTTTCTTTGGGACAGGAGTGTTGGCAGCTAAGACCCATCGACAATAAAGAAAA
>BQKN01062877.1:23602-40992 GCA_022839385.1 Asparagus kiusianus | reverse complement strand
AAAAATAGAGATCTTGCTCTGATACCAAATAAAAGTACCCTAGAAGGGGGTGAATAGCATAACCAAAATAAAATGTGCAACTAATGAAAAAATTCGATCAACCACACAAAATATGATAATATGCAAAAATAAAGGAGAAGGTAAGAGATAGTTAGCCAGTCGAAGATAGCGATATTGTAGGCGTCAAAAATTAGCTATGGGTTCCCACACACTACTTAAGATGAAGAGAAGATGATGAATATTATTATCCAAGTCAAAGAATATTATCTGACGTGGACAAGTGTATGAAGCAAGTCGACAAAACGTATAAATCAATAGGACAACAGAATAAGGAAGAGACGATCTGATCGGGAGTTACGTCTCACTCATGAAAGATGAAGCGACACTCGTGTTTGATAAACATCATGTATGATTCACCTATGGAAGGTTGTAGATCTCTTCTTCAGCTTTCTAACGCACTTTGAATCGCGTCATTCCAAGATCGGACGGGCAAATTACAACAAAAATAGTCAAGGCACACAAAACAACGCTTCGGTCGAAAACCGAGACATAACAAGTGTCTCAACCAGCTGAGACACAAAGTGTGTCTCGTTTCGCCAAGACACATATTGTGTCTCAAGCCCCGAAAACACTATTTTTACTATTTTTCACCGTTAACTGCCCAGATTTTGGTATATTCTGATCCAAAGCCTCTTCAACTAATTTGAAGCTATCTTAGAACATGGTTAAGTGGTTACAACTAAAGATAAGAGGGAATCCTCCTTCTTATCTAAAAACCAAGCTCCCGAAGCCTATAAATACAGCCCTAGAGTCTTCATTTGCATAGATCCAGATTCTCGAGCCTCAGCGAAGCCCTGTCCAACTAAAGAGTGAGGAGCACGAATTTCAAAGAGAAGAAAGAGATATCAGCAAGCTATTCAACATAAAGAGAAAGAGTTCAAGAAATCTTCATCCGTTCATCCATTTCCTTAAGATCGTACCTAGCTACAATTCTCAAGAAGAGTGGGTATCCTACCTTGCTGAGATATTCGTTTAAGTTTCTTATTTCCTTTGTGAGGCAATGAATCCTATATTTGGATCTGATCAATCGGTGGTCCATAGATAAACCCCGGCATAGGCCAAGATCCTACGCAAGCAGCGGATGATAAACATCTGTTGCGTGTGTTTTAAAAAAGTTGTAATCTTTTGTTTTATTTGTTTAAGAAAGGTCTTATAAAAAGACTAACTTTTTTGAATTCATTGTAACGACTGAATTTGTAATGAGTTTCACGAATAAACCAACTTTTCACCAAAACACGCTAGCGACCACAGTGGGAGCCAACAGCCTCGCTGTCGAGGCTGTCGTGTCGTAGTCGTTGATCAAGATCCCTGTGCATGAAGAAGTCGAGTATGAATTTGACCAACGGAAGTTCGAGGAGTACGTCTCCTCCTCCTCCTCTAGATCTTCCTTACACTGCAAGTGCAGGAGGACCACTTCCCTGAAGAAGGTTCTTTGGTCTTTATATCTAAAGACTCAGGGTGATAATCTTCACCTGAATGCAACTGAAGCCTCCTCTCCGGCCTCCAGGAAAGCCAGATCTGACAAGTTGCCCGTCGAAGGCGCACTAGAGCTGATGAAGAGGGCTCACCGCTAATGCCTTACCTGCCAATTTGCTAAAGCTTTGGAGTAGGTGGATGGACTCCTCTACCAAGCGGATTTAAAGTCCAGAAAGTGCTAAGTGGCTAAACCATCACCACAACAAGGATCAGGATCCTCCTCCCAACAGCCAACTAACAAATGGGTTTGTATTAAACGAACTCGTTCTACTCTTGAAGAACGCATCCAGAAGCACCGCACACTTTTTGCGTAAGGCCGGATACTTATGCGAAAAGCATAAGAGTTACAAAAAGAAGAGATGGTCAAAGAGCCACCAAGGCCTAAGAAGATGTGATTCCAAACGTGTGACTCCTACAAATGCCAAAAAGACGTTAATTAATCAGGAGAAGATGCATCCGAAAGATGATAGTATTATACCTAAAAGTATAAATGAACAGCCGATAGGTTGCTCCGGCCACAACGCCGACAAGTTGTTCTATCGGGCTCAGGGTGAGTCTCGAAAGAGAAATACCCTAGAAACGAACTCTCACTGTCCTTATGAGAGATTAATCAAGACATTATTATCAGAATATAGCTACCTTAAGATCGCTCCACGGAGGGTCTTGGTATTCAAAAGGATCTCTACTGAAGCATCCAAACCTAAACCAAGGCGATTCCGTAAAAGAAGATTAGTTAGTTAGGGTGGCGAACTTCCAGAAGTCACCATCAACATGGTCGGTAAGGGAAAATCTACATGACACTCTAGTCACGAACCTTTCCCGGAGGTATCCCAATGCATAACTCGGCTACGGTATAGAACTATCAGACCAAGGGATTATCGAAGAAATCAGATAGGGCATTCCTCAGATGACGAAGCATCAGATAAAAACTCCACAATTGCCCCTGATAACATCGTGTCTAGTACGGGGTGATCTTGAGAAGAATTCATGATCACTACGGAGCAGATGACTCAGCTCCTTCAAGAAGCCTTGGCTAAACAGAAGGAGGATTTCAAAATCGAAATTAAGATAGACGTACAATGGGTTAAGGATTTACATACCTAGCAGCTTCAAGAGTTGTCAAACTAGCACGGTGAATCTAGTCGTTGTTACACAACCAATCAAGTAGATAGCGACTCAGAAGTGGAGGAGAAAATTAATGGCGATACCCCTCCTGATAATAAAAGTGCTGGGGATGGCCCCAACACATGGGGTGGCCACACCATTCCTCTTCAAAGTCACTTGAAGAAAGATGCAGGCGAAGATCTAAAGATGAAAGACCTTGGGAGTAAGATTAATGGTTTAATGTCTACTCAAGAGGTAAAGAAGACAGGCATTTTGTATCCTTACCCGAGGGAGTGGGAGTCAATTTTATACCCGGTAAAGTTCAAGCTAATCAACTTCACGCTGTTCTATGGAAGAGGTTCCCCCACTTAGCACTTGATCTACTTCAAGTCCTACCTAGGCGTTATCTCAGGTAACGAACCTCTGATGATACAGTTATTCATTGGGACCCTTCGCATGGCCACCTTTGATTGGTACCGCTATCTAAAGCCAGGGAGTATTAATAGTTGGAACGACATGGAGAGCATGTTTCTCACTAACTTCTTCAACGATGATACTGAAGTGCCAATCAGAATACTCTTTGATGAGAAGCAGAAAGATGGAGAACTGGTCGAAAACTTCATCAAGCACTTTTGGAATAAGGCGATGGACTATCAAGATCTAGTCATAGAGGAATTCATCCTCCAAACGTGTTGTAACAACATTTCCTTAGACGTACTGGAAGCTATGGCGTGGCGCCATCTAAGACTTGGAAATAGTTGAAAGTACGTGGGGAGCAAGCCGAACGTTTCCTCAAAAGGAAGAAAGCTGAAAGAGGTTAACCCATGACTAAAGCCCCAAAACAGAACTTCACCCCTCATGGTAAAGGGAAGGCGCATGCGAATGCAGTGGATGCAAATCACACATTCCAATTGCAACCCCAACAGCAGCCACAACAACAAGCACCCAAGCGACAATTGCCTCAATGACAGCAGCGACCTCTAAGGCAATAAAGACTTCTGAGCTAAAATTTCTGAAGGAATACTCCTTCAAGGAAGATGAGGTCCCCAGTATCTTCAAGTACTTATTGGAGAACGACAAGATTAAGCTACCCCTAAGAGAGCTAAGAAGACTACGGATCTGCGATATTGTGCGTTCCACAGAGCAGTTCGTCATCCCAAAAAGACATGCTATGCTCTCAAGGACAAAATTCAAGCCTTAATCGATGTTGGGATCATTACTACGAAGCAACCTAAAGAAAAGAAGGCGGGTGCAATGCAGTGAGCATTAGCTTTGGTTTCAACCAGAACCTGTGAAGAAAGTAAAATGAGGACGGTCAATGAAGATCCTCACAGACAATGCCATAAAGGACTAGTACCATACACGGTGCTTAACGACGAAATTCTTTGGGTTCATCCTGACTTACTTCAAGATGAGCAATGGAAAGGATCCTCCTCCAAAAGGAAATCCAAGTTCAAAGGCAAAGGCAAGTCTTGTTGTGCTATTATGGGTATTCCGAAAGATAATGACGAATTAATCCCTACCTTCCCACCTTCTGATGATGAGAGTGAAACTTTTGCTACCAGCGGAGAACTAGCCTTTGCTTCTAGAAGTGAAACGAGTTTCGGTTCGACTATTCCAAGGTGGCCGATCATTCAACTAAATAGGGAGTGGTTACGACCACTCCTAATCCTTCTGAAGGAACTTCTCAACAGCAGTCAACTCCTAAACAAAAGGATATGGTAGCTAAGCAGAAAGATAAGGAACTCCAACATCAAGAGATTCAGAACCCGAAGCAATCTCGATTTAATCGTCCTATTGGAAGAGACAAACTGGGGAATTCGAATGCTATTGATATAGGTGTATCTTCTCTTCGGGAGCTTAGCGATCCTCATGGGAGCTTGAGGATAGATGATTTTCATAATAGCATGAAAATAGGGGTGTAAAACAGTACCGTGGAACGTAGGTGGAAGCGTGGAACGAGACGACGAGCAGCAGATTCGAAGAATCCAGTTTTCAGCTCGTGAGTCGACTCATACATGAATATGAATCGACTCATTAGGTTATGTCGACTCATGCCTGTCATGAGTCGACTCACGAAACCTAGCTGTTTTGTTAAAAGTCTCTGACCAGTTGACCTGCGGGCTTATGAGTCGACCTATGTGTCATGAGTCGACTCATCTCAGTTATGAGTTGACTCATTGCTGGTTTATGTTTTGTCCAGTTTCGGACGAGTCGACTTATCTCAGTCATGAGTCGACTCGTCGACAGTTTTCTAATTCGTTTGGGTTTCTGTTCACACGAATTCCTATTGGTTTTGGGCTTGGTTATTTACCAAATTACCATCCACGTTTGTACACTTATACAAAGGGTTGTTTAGGGTTTCTAAACATCATCTTAGATCAGAGAGAAATTCTAATCATTGTATTAGGGTTTAGAGAGGATTGAGAGGTTGTTCTTGATTCTAGTGAGATTATGAGGGAGAGATTTGTAATAATTGATTCTTCTCAACCCACCTTTTGGTAATTCTGCGACCAAAGGGTGCTCGCACGGCGACTCGTATCAAGTTGGTATCAGAGCAATCAAATCCTGTGAAGGGGCATCTTGTGTATGGTCCTTACTCGATCCTAATACAAGAAGCTTGGTGAGATCCTTATTTCATTGAAAGGAGTTCAGGTATTAAGGAAGGAGAAGATGGTTGAAGGAGTCAATTCAACGAGGATTAATGCATTGGAGAAGCAGATCGAGACGATAGGTTCGACTCTCACACAACTTGTCAGTCTTATCCATGGAGGTAGCAAACAAGGTGAATCTTCTTCGAAAAAATTGTTGAGTCTGATGTGGAGAGAGTAGATTCAGATTCCGACGAGGAGGAGGAGACAGTTAAGGCTGCACTGCATCAAGGGGGTAAGAATTCTTATCAGAATCTGAAGATTGACTTCAAGGTGGAGATTCTTGTTTATGATAGGAGTGTTGACGTCGAGAGGCTTGATGACTGGATCGAGCGGATGGAGATGTATTTTACTCTTTATGGCTATTCGTCAAAAGATAAGATTGTGTTCGTGACTTTGAAGCTTTCAAGGCACGCGTTGACGTGGTGGAAATCCTACTGTAAGCAGGAGAAGAAGGCGGTGTCGTGGAACAAGTTCAAGGAGTTACTGAGGAAGCAATTCTACCCGGTGGGATTCCTTGAAGAGCGTTGGTATAAGTGGTACGGCTTGCACCAAAGATTCAATCAAACTGTTCAAGAATACACCACAGAGTTCTAGCGGTAGGCAATGGTCCTTAACATTACGACAGAGGAATATTCCGTGTTTATGAAGTATATGGCGGGATTGAGCGATTACATTCGAAAGGAGATGAAGCTATTCACGGTGGAATCAATTACAAAGGCGAGCGTGAAGGCTATTGCCCCCGAGGGCAAGCAAACGAAGGGCAACGAGGCTAAGAGAGACTCCAAATAGATAGGAAGTGAGTCTAGTGGTTCTCAATCTAAGGATGAGAAGAAGAAGGGTGATCCAGGGAAAGCAGGGCGGATTTGTAGTCACTGCGAGAAGACAGGGCACACAGCTGATCGGTGTTGGGAGAAGTATCCTCATCTCAAGCCAAGAGGGTTGAAGAAGGAGGAAAAAAAAGCATATATGATAGCTCAAGGTCCGAAAGAAGTCTCGGGGATGACAGAGCCCAACAGCAGTCTCAACCTTATGGCGGGGAAGCAGACCACGAAAGAGGACGACGACCCGAGAGAGTAACTCTTTGTTCTTAAGTTGCAAGTGAAGACCTGTTTGGTTGATTCCATTATTGATTCGGGCAGCGAGAAGAATTTGATATCCGAGGCATTGGTGCAGAAGCTGGGTCTGAAGACGGTCAAGCATCCGAAGCCCTATCCATTGTGGTGCATTCAGAAGGAGGAGAAACTGAGTGTAGTTAATCAATGCACTATTAGATTTGCGCTCCACGAGTCGTATATTGACGAGGTCATGTGAGATGTCGTTCCATTGGATGTTTGTCAGATTATACTGGGTAATCCGTACTTATGGGATAGATATGCGATCTATGAGAGGCGGGCTCAAAAGTACACCTTCACTAAAGATGGTGAAAAGTTCATATTTCGTTCGGCATCTCTTCCGAGGGAGACAATCTTGGGGACGGTGACGTGTCACGTCCCGCTTCCCAAAATACCCGAGAACCGAAACGTGAACAAGCCCGCGACGTATTAGATTGAGAAGAAACGTACACTATCATTTTTTTTCTCAATCCAATACGCTAAGAATCTAGAAATAAATACAATACGAAGTCACAGGTACCCGATCATCAACTAAAGAAAAGTACGGTAAAAGGGTTTTAATGTCCAACTACTACTACGGAAGAAAATCACTACGCTTCTGCTGGTTCTTCTACTCCTTCTACAAGACACCCCTGCTAAGAATCTTCTGGCTCCTGTACGATTCCGAACTGAGGTTGTCCATCTCCTAAATCTGACGTACACCCAGAAAATAGGAGTACGTCAGCGTGTATACACACGGCAAGATCCCCTAAGGTGGGAACAAATATAATAATGGTAATGATAATATATGCGTGGTTAATGCGATAACAAAAATAGATAGAAATAAAACATGAGATGATAGTAATAACGTTAGAGGCAGGCAACTGGAATACTGATAATCGGAAGAAACTTAAAATCAACCAAGTAACAAGATCATGTAGGTAACGTTCAGAAACCATCTTAGCAATAAGGTCATACAATAGATGGAATTAATACTTAAAAATCTACAACTCGAGATGTAGTACGTCGAGCGAAATAATCCAAACAAGGAAACCCTCATGTATATACCATATGTCTCAAATTGTAGATAATTAAATATTAATCCTGATCTATGTATGAAAAGAAAACAACTAGCCATCCTACCACAACTCACTGGTCCCTATCTCACATAGAGCCAATGCTCATATCATCGGATAACTGACTGATAACAATCACAAATTTCCCAAATCCTCAGACCCACCCCGGTGACTACACAAACTTCACCGGCGCGAGCCCAGAATACAACTACAATCACAAATATTTCAACTCCTCAGACCCACCCCGGTGACTACACAAACTTCACCGGCGTGAGCCCGGAATATACATCAACAATCACAAATCTCACATGGACCAAGACTTCTCACCCTAATTCTCGTAATTCAAGCTCGACTACACACGAGGTTCTAGATCCTAACTGTGTCATACAGGTCACTATAGTCATGTACTTCTCATGATTCTTAACATGTAATAATAAATACAATTACGCTAAGTGTCAATTGTCAAGAAGTGTGAACATGATCGTGATCACATGCAATAAACATACGAGAGTAAAGCTACTATTAACAATGCAAGATGAAACTATAATTACCAGATGTTTTGCACACGAAAATCGAAATCTCAGTTATTAATTCCAAGGATAATTTCCTTTAAAATTATCTCTCATTACAAAAATTCTAAAATGATCTTCTTAAAATATATTCTGTTATTATTTATGAACAGTAATACTTTTTTATTTATAAATGATTTCTATGATATTTTATAAAATAATCGAAAATACTCTTTTTCATAAAATAAAATTCTTTTAGTCATACCAATTATTCAAAAATACTCCTTATCCAAAATAAATTATTTTCTCGAAATAATTCCTTTTAGAATATTTTCCTCATTATAAATAATTCTAAAAATACTTTATAAATATATTCTTCCTTTCAAACAACACGAAATTAATCATAAACTATATTTTTGATATACTTATTCATCGTTTCACAGAATATAGTCACCGCAAAATTTTCAATATCCACACAATTAATATCATATCCACACAAACAAATCTACGCATATACGTAATAAATTCATAAGAGATAAAAATTAAATTAATGATACAACGAGCAAGAGGCATCTTGCTAACGATGTGTGAAAATACAACACTACTTTATCTAAAACTCATTACTACCCTTGTGTATAGACTCTAATAACACTTAACATGTTGCTAATTAATATTATCTGAGTTAATCATTGCACAATACTAACAGTCAAGTATATAGTCAAGTGAACGTAGCAAACAGAAAATCACAGTGGGACTTGCCTCAGGTTCGCGGTCGTCGGATCTGGTGGTGGGAGAGTGCGTTGGGCGTGGCAGATCTAAACTTGGTCGGAGCTGGACGGCGGCGCTGCAGGGGCAGAGGAGTGTCTAGTTGAGGGCAGTGGTGGCAAGGGCCGACGGAGGGTGGATATGGTGGTTTGGTTGGAGTTCGGACTTAGTCGGGATGACAGAGCTTAGGTGCGGTTCGAAGGCTGGCTCAGGGCGACGAAGGCCTGAGGTGGTGAAGGTGGTGAGGGAGGTGGTGATAAGGAGTAGGGAGAGCGACGTCGGGCTTGGTGGAGGTGAAGATGGGGTGTTGGGGTCAGCTGGGCTGCGGGTCGAGCTCAGGGGAAGGGCGTCGGGCGGATTTGTGTCTCGAGCGGGGGAGTAGGGGGTCTAGGCGGCGTTGGGAGAGGAGCTCGGTCGGAGGTGAAGGGGCGGTGAGCTCGGTGGTCAGACGACGGTTGAGAGGAGAAGGAGGCAGTGAGATGAGTTTCTTGAGGCTGAAGAGTGTATAAGAAGAGAGAGAGGAAAACGTGGGAGAGATGAAGAGAAAGAGGGGATGATGGTGACAGTTGAGGAGCATGAGAGAGAGAGGAGTTATGGTGGCCAGTTCGTGAAGAAGAGAAGGAGAGAGAGAATGTAACACGATTATAAATATATAGGAAAATTTAGGGTTTTGAAAAATAATAAAAAATAATAATAATTATGAAATAAATTAAATAATTATTGAATAATTATCTATACATTAAAACGTACTAGTTGTATTAATACTACATATAATACGTAACAGTAGAAATAATACAAGAAATTACACAATCAAACAATAATAATTAATAAAAAATATAATTACTTATATTTAAAATTAAATAATTATGAGAAAGTTATCTATACAATAAAACGTACCAGTTGTATTAATACGACAGCTGATACGCAATAATAGAAATAATACTACTAATTATACAAAATAGTATATAATAATAATACAACGTATTATAAGAAATAATACGTAATAGTAAAAATATTACAACGTGTTATTCAAATTGATACGTAATGGTATTGATAATACAACGGATGAATTCTAGAAATTTTTACTACACTAAAGTAATTTATAAATATTAAAATCATTTAAGTAAAAATAAAATTTAGATTTTTAAATCATAGAAATTTCTAGAAAATCGAGAAAATACAAATACACTTTTTTTAAAATAATAATTAAATATTTAAAATACCAAAAAATTATTTTAACTAGTATCAAAATTTACGGTCGTTACATTCTACCCCCCTTAAAACAAATTCCGTCCTCGGAATTAAACCCAATGACAGAGATAAGGAACGAGAGTGGGTACTCACAAATCGACGAGATAAGAAACAATGTGAAGTTCCAGAGTCGAAGAGTGGTAAGACAATAACGGAAGAAATAAGAACCTTATCTAGTATAGAAGGAAAATACATCTAAGCTAGCACTCATAAACAAATCCTATCATAATATCTTAAGGCAATGCGAAATAAGAAAGTTCATATGCAAATAATCTAAGAATGAACTATTCTTACTGGTGATAACTTGGTTGTTTGCCTCAGCTTCCACAGCTGACATCGTAAACATCTGACGAGGTGGTTGCTGCCTTCGCGCTTCCTGATAAACCTGTTATTGTTGAGGAAGAGGCCATGTCCGAGGATAGGAACCGTGTTGAGTCGGAGCTGCTGAGTCTGATCGAGGTGGAGCTGGAAGAGCTGCTCGAACTGGAGGTGGGGACAAGCTGGCCTGCTGCCGCTGCGGACATTCTTGGTTAACATGATCGGGGGACCCACAGTTGTAGCACAGACGAAGACG
Source organism: Asparagus kiusianus (assembly GCA_022839385.1). Classification (NCBI taxonomy): domain Eukaryota; kingdom Viridiplantae; phylum Streptophyta; class Magnoliopsida; order Asparagales; family Asparagaceae; genus Asparagus; species Asparagus kiusianus. The sequence continues at coordinate 30,432 of BQKN01062877.1, read as the reverse complement.
CCTGGGGCACTCCTGCTGGGTATGTCCAGGGTAGCTACAATAGAAACACTGCACTGAAGGCTGGCCACGAGTCTGCACTCCACGGCGCTGATAGGGATGCACAGGAGGAAGTGGCTGGCGCTGAGAAAACTATTGTCGCTGCGGATTTTGTTGCTGCCTCGAAGATGGACGCTCGTCATCTCGGGCTGGGGCTACTGTTGTCTTGCTCTGGATTACATGTGGGTCTTCAGGCTCCTTCTGAACGCTCTCGATCTCGCGTGCTGCATCCAACATGACATCGTGGGTCGCAAGTGCTCTACCAGCTAGAGTCAATCTAATATACTTGTCCAGACCCTTCTGGAACTGATGCCTCCTGTCACGCCCCGCTTCCCAAAATACCCGAGAATCAGAACGTGAACAAGCCCGCGACGTATTAGATTGAGAAGAAATATACACTATTATTTTTTTTCTTTTTCTTCTCAATCCAATATGCTAAGCGTCTAGAAATAAATACAATGCGAAGTCACAGGTCCCCGATCACAATCAGCAAGAATATAATGAACAAACTCAGAATAAAATAATACATATCACAAATGAATATCATCCTAGGCATAATATTCGGGTCAACGTGCCCTTATACAAAAACTGAACAAATGAATACTGAAGAGATACAAAAATACATCGATCAAATAAAAAGAAAGAACTACAAAAGTAAAGTGAAACTATCAAAGAATAGGTTTCGACTCCTTCTTTTGCTCCGTCTACAAGGCACTCCTGTTAAGAATCTTCTGACTCCTGCTGAACTTGTTCTTCCTCTAAGTCTGACGTACACCAGAGAAAACAGATGAATTTTATATCCTTCTCATGCTAATTAGTAGTATTTTCGCGGGCAGGAACTGAAGAATTTTATATTCTATTTCCCGGTCTTCTTTTAGGGTGAAGACGAACCCGAATACAAGGAAGGAAGAATTTTATATTCTATTCCTTGATTCTGGAAAGGAAGAATTTTATATTCTATTTCCAGCGTAAAAAAACTAGATGTGGGATCTCCACTCCGAGAATCTAGAAGATCTAGATAAACTTACTTTTTGTAGGATTGGTTATCTAGCCTGAAGATGAGTTTCTCGTTTATCGAAGTGAAATTACAACTTCGGTTATAACCATGAGAAGGCTTAACAAAAGAGAAAAAGAAGGGAGTTCTTTCGTTTATCGAAAGGGGACTCTGAATTGAAAGTGGACCTCTTGTTCGTGGAAAGAATCAAGAGGGGACTTTGCTGGTGGTTTGGGCCAGAAAGACACTTTTGATGGACTCACTGTCAATTGAAATTGATCAGTGAGGTAGTGGTGAAAATGATTTTGGGTTATCCTCTAGAATATTAAGTGTAATATTCTTCAAGGAACTTCCCGGTAAATGGGTTTTCCTAAATGTACTAGGGATAGTACTTTTTTAGGAACTTCCCATTTATTGGCATTAATTGTCTGGCGCCCTCTTGAGTAATCAGGCGATATGCGCCGTTTGAGTAGACTGTGTCTATCACAAACGGTCCTTCCAATTTGGGTTCAAATTTACCTTTCTTCTTGGAGTTGAGGATTATCGGTCGGCGAGCAGCAAGGACCAGATCTCCTTCCTTGAAGCTTCTCTGTCGGACTCTTTTGTTAAAAGCCCTATATATTCTGGCTTGATAAAACTCAATGTGTTGTTAAGCTTCCAAGCGCTTTTCATCCAACATTTCGAGTTCTTCGAGACGTTTCTGATGTTGTTCTTGTGTCGTCATCTCAGTTGCGAGAGCGATCCGAAGGGATGGGATTTGGATTTCCAATGGTAGCACACACTAATCATGTATCGCTGACGGGCATTCCCGTCAGCGATGCCCAAATTCCTGTCTGAAATGCATATCCCTGACGGCGTCCCGTCAAGGATATGCCGTCAGTGATAGTCCCGTCAGGGAAGAACTATCGCTGACGGGGTCCCGTCAGTAATATGTATTACTGACGGCATAAGTGGTGACGGCAAAGGCCGTCAATAATATTGAAACATCGCTGACGGGATTCCCGTCAGCGATGTTTCTCTATCGCTGGCGGGGAACCCATCAGTGACATATGTTACTGACGACAGATCGTCATCGGTGAACACACGGACGTTGACGGGATCCCCATCAGCGATATGTATCGCTGACGGGGATCTCGTCAACCATGTTATTTATATTACTGACGGGCTTCCCGTCAGCGATCCCTATCGTTGACAGGAAGCCCGTCAGGGATAAGTATCAGCAGCTAAACAAAATTCTGCTAATATATACTCAGTTCCCTGTACATATATATATTCCCTGTACATAATCTCCAAACGACATTTCACACACATTCCAAAACATCTCGCAATGAATACAATCCAAATTTTCCCAATTAAACCTTTCATCAAATCAATTTTCACAAACAATCGAAATATATACATTCACTTTTTACGATAAGTTCCAAATCCACAATAATAATTTTCACAACAAACAATACACACATATCATAAGTTCTAAATCCACAATATACAAACACGAGTATCATAATCTCAACTATAAAGATGTCCACAATATACAAACACGAGTTTAGGATATAACTCACTAAGATAGGTCATCCGCCCTATCTATGTCATCGTCCGCGTTGCCACTGGCGGATCCATCCCTACAACTCGTGCTCCCAATAGTATCATCTCCAATCTAACAACAAAATAATTTAAATTTAGAATCACATAATATTGTGTGTAATCATGTTTTACATATATAATAAGTATACCTGTCTGCTACTCTCTCCACTACCAGTAAATGCCTTTTGAGTGGCCAAGAAGTTTATAATCTGGCTTTGCACCCGAGTAGGAACCCACCTTCTATAAGATTTCATTATTTGCCTAGAAACCATCGCAAAAGTAGCAGTAGGCTGGATCACTCGCATAAGCTCTTCTTGAATATCCTCCCACATCTCCTCGGGAATCTGACCATCTAACATGTTCATCACAGAGGAAACAAGCTACATCGTCTGCTGAGTGCAATCCTCCTGCGGCATGTAAGAGGGCTCCGATGGCATAGTCGAGGGTGTGGAAATCGGCGGAGGCTGGAATTGTGTAGATACCCTCTGAGCTCCAACTCCCATCCACCTGGTCCTCCCTTTTTTAGGAAGTCCACAAACTAAATGGCTCACATTATAATTCTGCTCTCTAGTCAGGGGCTCTTGGCTCTGTGCAACAACATCAGAATATGTGTTTTCCAGAGCTTCCTAGAAGTCAAAAAAATAAATTTAAGAATTAGCCTTTCAAAAATAAAAGATATTTACCTGAACAAAACACTAATTACTAGGATTATATTAATTTTTTTCAATGCATTATATTAAATTTTTTTCCCTCAATGATCTACCATCTCGGAGCTAGGGAAGGACTTCATAATATTCATGATCTTTTGTTTTAGGATTTGCATACATGAGTACCAAAACTACTCCTCACTAACATTTTGGCATTGGGTTCTGCAACTTTTGTTCTTCATGTATTTCGAGGAAAAAACCCTTTGTTCTTCATGTTTCCTTTTGTTTTTCTAGGTTCGAGGAGTCTATCTTTGACTGGCTAATGATTGATTGTCTTAAACTCATATGAAAGAGTAAGTAGGAAAGTTGTAAATTTTGATGACTGGGTTCTATAACTCGGCTAATTCTTAAATTTATTTTTTTGAGAATAAAACCAAAAAAATAAATTTGAGAATAAAACCAAGTAGATCAATCATATTACAGTATGTTATTTAACAAGCAAGCCCCTCATACGAATGGGTCATAGTAACTCGGCTAATAAGATGACCAAAAGAAGAGTGCAAACAATAAATTCCCAACAAGATAACAGGCTAATAAGAGCTAAGATAATTAGTTAACCTGCATTTTTTTGGCCAATTCTAGCTTTTGTTTCTTAGTCTCATCGTCATCGTACCCCTTCTTAAATTGAACCATCGTTCTCCTGTGCAGTTCTGGTAGTGGGATAAATGGAGCGTTCTGAGAATTAAAAATATATTTATTAGTTTTATTTATCAAATATTCTAAGAAGCGGAGAGAATATATATAGAAAATTAAAAGACTTTATACCGTTGTCCTACAAAATTGATCCTCAATCTGGGCAAATGAAGTAGTCCCCGTATGATGATCATAATATTTTTTCCATCGATTAAGTTTATTTCTCCTACATTTTTCCTTCAACATGAACAAAGAGAATTTTAGTGCATGGTATAATATACAATGGAATATATCACTAGTTTCAGATAAATAACTTGATGATAATTAACTACTATACATATTTACCTGGTGCTCCTCTTGGCCCCACAATATTATAAGTGCAGCTAAGTGCTCAGGCTCAACCCTCTTATCTCGCTTGTATATCCTCTCCCAGTTGTGAGTGAAACAATTATAGCATTTCTTCTTTATCTCATGTCTCCACTCCCGAAGAGAATGCTTGAACTTTCCCTGGTATCCAAATAAAAATTCCCACCCTACGGGATTGTCTTCGATGTTGAAATATCTCTAAAAAATAAAATATAGTTAAGCATGGACAATTGACAGAATTGAAAAATAATTGTGCTAAATATAAGAATTTACCCAACAATCTCGATATATACTCTCCAGGACATGAAATGGCTGCTCCCAAGCCTCGTAATAGAGATTCACATTATCACTCCTTCGTATCAAACATCCAAGGTATGAGCTGAAGTTATTAGCCCACGGTCCGGTTGGAATCCCATTATGTCCCCATCTCACAATTGCTCGAAAACCATCCGGTGGTAACTTTTTTTTAAAGTCACTTCCTTGGCGTCCTTTCTTCTGGTAAAGTTTTTCTCCTACAAAAAAGAAATAATAGATATATCAACACTTTTATTTAATCAATCTTAAGCTCTTAGAATTGATTATGTTTTGTTATTAATGGACTCGGAATTGATCAAGTTTTTGATCAAACTCACCAAATCTTTGTCTGATTTCATTTTTTGCATCAGACAAAATCTCATCAATCTGTGGGGCCCATTCATCTAATCTTTTTTTCGCAAGCATGTATTTTTCGTTCTGCTTGAGTCTGTACCCCTCTGCACATGCTGGTAAGGGCCCGCGCTTAATCCCAGGAATGTATGCTCGAAGTTTAACTGGAGGATCTGCATATAATGGTATGTGAGTCGGCTCTTCCTCACCCTCACCTATAAAAATAAAAGAAATAAATTATCATTGTGCATATATCATGAATAAAAATACGTAAGTTAAACTAAGTTATACCTGACATCTCTCCTGAACTCGGAGGCTCTTCATCAGTGGATTGGTCTTGACTGGGGTTAGCTTCGAATAACCTCCTGTTAATATTTTTAGACATCTGCAAGTTGAATAAACATACAAAATAAGATAACATAGATGCAAATTAGCTTGGCAAAAATGAAAACAATATGTATCGTTGCGTTACTAAATTTTTCATTTCACATCAAGTTTGTAGGCATTTGCAAGCTGAATATACAAAATAAGATATTACATATTTATATCGTCCAAAAGGTAATTGAGATACATTGTAGTGATATTAAAGTTTTTATTATACAATTTGCAAACTAAAAAAAGCTACATGAAGACCCGATTAAAAATAATTGCTGTTTAGCTCCTATTAATGTCTGTGATAATATTTGGAATGTCTGTCCGAGTTGTTGGAGCATCCAACTAGAATTGCGTGAGTTTATATAAGAAGAGATTCACATCCAACATTATTAGACGGGAAACTAGGGGTAACGACTTTCGATTCATAAATCATGATATATAACATATGCAATTGACTTTAGCAAACTTTTTAGTACTATTGAAATATTTACTTCTACAAAAGCTACATACAAATTTAACTAAAGTTCCTCTGTGCGCCCACCACTGCTGTGATAGTTAATAAGTGTACATTATTAGACAGACATGGATTTAACATTGAAAAAGATTCTACTACAAGCCTGAGCTAGGTTCTTACGAGCATCTTTAAGATAAACACTATAAAGTTATTCTGCTGTTTTTTGAAGAGAGTGCAACAGTTTAATTTTTCCCACTAGGAACTGCATCAAAACTTAAAATAAATATTAACCCAAAACAAAAAATTATTTCAATTCAATTCATAATTCATAATTGAATCTTAACCATTGCTGCATTATCCATCTCCAAGCGATTCATTAGACCCCCAGCTCCTTGGCGAAACTGAGTCCAATGAGAAGTGCGTTGTACTCGACTACGTTATTGGAACATGGATTAGTCAGTGAATAAGCCCGAGGCATCATATGCTTCCCCGAGGAAACTAAGACAACTCCAACTCCAGAGGAGACTTTAGAACATCTGGGGGTTATTGCCACATTAGCTACCCTTGAAGCACCATCGAAGTATAATTGCCATACTTGTTGGTGCGATGTAGTGTTAATCTCGTGGGTTTCATCCGGCAAGTCATCATATACTTCTGCCGTATCCGTTGTCGGGTTTGTCGCCAAAAGATCACAAATCGCTTGTCCTTTGATCGACTTCTGCTGTTTGAAGTGCAAATCATATTGGGACAAGAGAAGGGCCCACTTCGCTAACCGCCAATTCATAGAGGCTGGTGTAGGCGTCAAAAAAAATGCTCACAGACATCTAAATACCAGAAGAGATCATTTAAAGGAAACAACTCAACAAAGAAGAACGACATGTGCACATGGCCCATAGTGCCGCGGCTGAAGCGCGGCAACTGATGGCGCCGCGGCTAAGGCGCGGCGACTGGTGGTGCCGCGGCTGTGGCGCGGCAGCATATGGTGCCGCGGCTATAGCGCGGCAGCCAACCTTGCCGCGGCTATAGCACGACAGTC
>BQKN01062877.1:0-23592 GCA_022839385.1 Asparagus kiusianus | reverse complement strand
GATAAACGAAGGAAGGATATCAAAACAACCTTACGATCTTCGAATCGCTGGTCCATGAGCCAAAGCACTCCCGGCACAGGCAAAGTCCCACAAAACAGGAGTTGATAAATAATTTCTGTGTTATTTTCTTCAAGAGTTGTAATTTTCCATATTTTCGTTGTAATTTCTTTGTAATCAAAAGAAGGTTAGTAGAAATGGCAATGGAATCAACTTTTGTCGGAAACAGCTGGTTGCGTCATAAATACCCGTACTGGATTAACGTTAGAAATGACGTAAATCGTCTGTCCAACCAAGTAATGCCGCATCTTTTGCATTGCGAATACCAATGCGAGGCATTCTTTCTCAATCATCGGATATCGAGACTCGGCGCCTACCAAGTTCCGACTTAGGTAATAGACTGCCTGTTCGTGACCTTTATCATCGTCTTGTGCTAGTAAAGCACTTATCGAGTGGTTCATCGCCTTGAGGTAAATCAAGAACGGTTTACCTGATTTTGGTGCAACGAGAACAGGAGGATTCGTCAGATATGTTTTGATATCTTTGAGTGCTTTTTGGCAAGAGTCGTCCCAAATAAATGACACACCTTTCTTGTTTAACTTAGAGAATGATTGGCACTTCCCAGAAAGATTTGAGATGAACCGCCGGATGTAAGCTAAACGCCCTTGCAATCCTCTGAGTTCTCTCAGATTTCTAGGGGGTTATAGTTCATGTATCTCCTTCACCTTATCAGGATCGATATGTATACCTTTAGTGGTGACGACGAATCCAAGGAATTTTCCGCTGGACATTCCAAGGAAGGATTTAGTAGGGTTCATCTTCAATTGATGACTCCACATAAGATCAAACATCGTCTTCAAGTCCTTGATGTGATCTTCTTTGTTGCGGCTTTTTACAACCAAATCATCAACGTAGCACTCGACTATTTTCCTAAGATGTTCTTGGAAAATCTTAGTTATTGCTCACTGGTACGTGGTGCCTGCATTCTTTAGACCGAAAGGCATCACCGTGTAGCAAAAGACACCGAGGGGCGTTTTGAACGCTGTATGCTTCTCGTCATCTGGGTGCATCTTGATTTGGTTATATCCTGAAAAGCCATCCATAAAAGATATTCTCTCAAATCCGCACGTATTGTCGATAATGACATCCGTGATTAGGAGAGAAAAGTCATCTTTTGGACATGCCATATTCAGGTCCCTGAAGTCAATGCAAATCCTAATTTTACCATTCTTTTTCATGACTAGAACAATATTGGCTAGCCAGTCTGGATGTTGTTCCTCTCGGATAAATCCTGATTCGATTAATTTCTTAACCTCTGCCTCAATGGCTTCCATAATCTGCGGACGAAACCGTCTTTGCTGTTGTTTGACAGGTTTGGCCTCTGACTTGATATCGAGGCGGTGCATTGCCACATTGGGGTCGAGCCCTGGCATGTCTTCATAGTTCTAAGCGAAGACGTCAATATATTCCCTGATGAGAGCAATTAATTCCTCCTTCTCATTTGAGTGAAGGCTATCGCTTATGAATATAGGCTTTGGGTTGGCCTCGTCGCCCATGTTAATTTGGACTATTTTATCTTCAGTGGGGGGTTCCCTCTGTTCAAACCTATCACCATACTGCATGTTCAGGTGATGAACCCATGGGTCTTCCCATGTTGGCATTTGATCATCATTCTCCATTGTGGACGGATCAGCTATAGCTATGTTCGTCATTAGGGCTTTGAATACTTCCCCCTGACTTGTATCGGAATCCTATTTCGAGGAATCTGACGAGTACCCATCTTTGTATTGCTCAGATGATTGGTTATTGATTAACCAGCAACATTCGTCTTCTGAAGAAGAGACATATCCTAATCCTCGTTTGAATTTATAATAATCATCCGGTTTCCCTTTTGGTACATATGCCGCTTTGGCTGGAATGCGGGAACCTCGATCGAAGTATAAACCTTCTCCGAGTGTGAAATCATATCCCTGTTTTTCCATAAGCTTGCGTGCTTCCGAACTATACTTAGATAAATGTCGATAAGGTTTGTCATCATTCTCATCTTCCCTTAAGAAATGATCTGGTAATGGAAAACTCTCTCCTTTACCATAAATAACTTCTTTTTCGCCTCCTATTTTGGTAGGGATGACCAGGGTTGTTTCGAATGAATGCTGGAGGCGTTTCTTTGCTATATAGGACGATCGAAGCGGCGTATATAAATCGGGATTATCATACAATCCCTTTATTACATCATCAAGAGACAGTGAGTACTCTAAATCGTCATTTAGTTCATTATTGGTAAGTTGCCAGTTACAACTGCCATCTGACGATTGTTCATCGTCAAGATTGATTACCAAGGGTACAATATCGTTTAAAATAAAACCTCCATTGTAATCAAGTCCGGCTTCAGTATCAGCTTCTTCTCCGTTGTCCATGCCCTGGGCCGATGATTCAGTATCGGATTCGTTACCATAAAGGAGAGAATTAGTGAAATAATTCTCAAACCCTTTGAATGGTTGCTTATCCGTGACCACCGTCCTAACCTTATTATCAGTGTCGACATATTTCAAACACTGATGGAGAGTGGAGGGGATTATAACGTTACTATGGATCCAAGGTCGACCCAATAGTAAGTTATATGAAGTCTCGGCATCAATCACATAACATGTGACTTCCGACTTCAAATCACCCATTTGACATTTTATCCAGATCTTACCCAAGGGTCTTGACCCGCTAGTATTGAATCCATAGATAACAGTGCCTGTGGACGCCAACTTACTAGCTGGAATGCCGAAGCTATGCATCAAGCGAAGCGGCATAATACTCACAGTGGAACCCGGATCCACTTGGATTCGGTTGACTTCACTGGAGCCAATGTACCCAATGAAATATAGGGGTCGATCATGGTTCGAATTCTTCGTCTGCATATCCTCTTTTGTGAAGGTAATGCAGGGAAGGTTTTTCGCCGCTATATTGCAGTGTTGAATTAACGGTTCTGGCTCTTCAGGTACCGGCTTGATATGAGTAAGGAACACTTCTGAATTGGCCAAGGCTTCTTGCAAGGCTTCCCTGGTTTCTTTAGACAACCGTAGCAACTCATACAATGTTATCCGTGCTGGAATGTTAGCTAGTTGAGCCATAATATCGAAGATGTGCGGAGTGTTCGAGCTTTCCGGTTTATCTCTTCTAATCAAACGATTGAAACGAGACTGCTTCGGATTCTGAACCTCCTGGGGCTTCTTTTCTTTCTGTTTATTAACCGGTTGTCGTCGAGCTTCTTCAACCGATCTAGGAGTCGTAATCACACCCAACTCCATGAGAGTTCTGGCTGGTCCCAGCTTAGTCACCCCTTGCTCAGCTAACTGATCACTAGGTGATGGATAGTTGAGGTGATGCTGATTTTTGCTTCTAGTGGCAAAAACTTCTTGTTCTTCTTCGGAGAGCGGGAAGGTAGGCGCTTCATTACCATCCTCTTCGAAGATCGTGGAAGTAGCATTGAAGGACTTGTCTTTACCCTTTCTGGTCGAGGAAGTCGCCCACTGATCGTCTTTAATAAGATCAGGGTGGACCCAGAGGATTTTGCCGTTTGGGACTGTGTGTGGCACAAGTCCTTTTTGGCGTTGTCCATATGGGTCGTCATTCACTGTCTTCATTCCTACTTTGGTGATACTTTCTGGTTCAAACCATGCTGTGGGCACTGATCCAAAGCTAATTGATACTGTATTTGCTCCTACATTCTTGGGCGGCTTCGGGGTTAAGACGCCTACATCAATTAACGCCTGGATCTTATCCTTGAGATGGTAGCATGACTTTGTAGGGTGATGGACCACTCTATGGTATGCGCAATAATTCGGATCCGTCACTTTGCTAGCCCCTTCTTGATCTACGATCGACGACAGCTGGATTTTGTTATTTTCCAATAGGTACTTAAAGATGCCGGGAACTTCGTCATCTTTGAAGGAGTACACTTTAGGAAATCTTGGCTCCGAAGATTTCTGCTTCTGAGGCCGTTGTTGCCATTGCGACTGCGATTGTTGTGGTGCTCGTTGCTGCGTCTGTTGCTGAGGTTGTAATTGGAAAGTTTGATTAGCATCAACTGCATTAGCATGTGCCTTACCTTTCCCTCGTGGGACAAAATTCTGTGCTGGAGCATTCGTCGCCTGTTGGCCTCTCTCCGCCTTCTTCCTTCTGAGGAATCGCTCGGCTTGCTCTCCTCAGACCTTCAAATCCTTCCATGTTTTGGACGGTGCTATCCTCATTGCTTCCAACACGTCCAATGCGAGTTTTTGTGGCAAGTCTGGAGAATGAACTCCTCAGTGATTGGGTCCCGACAGTTCATCGCCTTGTTCCGGAACCTTTTGACGAAGGTATCAACTAATTCCCCATCTTTCTGTTTCTCGTCAAGCAACGACCCGATGGATATCTCGGTGTCGTCGTTGAAGAAGTTGGTGAGGAATTTAATCTCCATATCGTCCCAGCTATTCACACTTCCTGGCTTGAGGCGGCGATACCAATCGAAGGCGGGTCCACGAAGAGTGCCAACGAAGGACCGTACCATCAGAGGCTCATTACCAGAGATAACCCCTAGGTGTGATTTGAAGTAAATCAAATGCTGAGTGGGTGAACCCTTCCCATCAAACGGCGTGAAGTTAATTAGATTGAACTTCGCCGGATACGGGATTGATTCCTATTCTCTTGGGTATGGACAAGGAATGCCCGTCTTCTTCATCTCTTGAGCGGAAATCAACGTATTGATTTTGCTCTCGAGGTTTTTAATCTTTAAACTTTCACCTGTATTTTCGTTAAAAAAGAATAATAAGCGGTCTTTGGTCTATATTATTCTATGGGAAATGACATGGATCCCTTTAATTTAAGAAGAAGTAAGCTCTAATCACTCTACCTTGACACCCGAGGGGAAACAACTCAACTCAATAGGTAGAGTAAGTACCCTATTGGCTATGGGTCAGGAATGGTAATAAGGCTCTAGTTCGACTAGCCTTCATTCAATAACCAGGGGTTGAAGGTTGATTCCCAACAAGAGCAACCAGTTCAATAAGATGTAAGTTATCGGAGCTAAAAGAAAACAAAGCCTGTTAATAGATCAATTCCTTTCCATGATAGGTAAAACATCTCCTCCTACGTCGACTCCTGAGGTAAGACAGCCGGTTGATCGACAACAGGTACTCTACCACTTTCTGAACCGATTGACTTATCTTTCCGGTCAGGTCGAGACACTGCTTTCGAATCCATTGATTCCCAATCCGTAGCTGCTGCACCATAGTTGATCCCAGTCGCCTTGTCCTTGGTTGCCCCCTCCTCCGACCGGCTGCGTTTCCGACCATTTCTCCAAACATCTTGAGTTGGAGGGTTTGACGACAAATCTTGACCGGAGGGATGCATGAAATACGAATCTTTCTGATCCTTTCTGTGTTCGGAAGCATTAGCTGCTAGGCCCAGGAAGGCTTCTTCAGTCAGGTGGGGCAGATCGAGTAATCCCTAAATTGTTCAAGTCTTCGGATCAAATGTAGGGCTTGAGTCAACTACTCAATTTCATGCCCATCCTACTCCGGAAGTGAGGGGATCGGAGCGAACAAGACGTCGAATCTCTGGTCCCGGGTCATGATAGGCAGGAGGAGATCTTCTCTCTCTAGTAGGATTCTGAGGTAGAAGTGTGGCGTTATGACTAGCATTCTCGATACCACCCCCTGCATTGACGGGAGGATTATTGGCATTATGAGCTTCATTCGTACCTGTGTCCTCATCTTCCTGATTAACCATGGCTTCTTCGAGCATCTTGGCCACTTGTTCCGCACTTATCATAAGTGACTCGCGGGGTTGTCCCTCGCTGGATACTGTATTATCTGATGCGACCGCAGAGCAGGCATCTGATTCTTCATCTTCTGAAGGTAATCTTGTCCGAATCCTACCATAAGTTGCTCGTATGATGGCTCCAGACTGCAGACGGGTTACACACCGGGGTGCTTTTGGAATCGACTCGGGATTATTCTGTGTCGATGTCCCTTTGCTGGTCATTTTAGTGGTGACCCTCAGAAATTCTCCATCTTCAACTACCGTTCTTCTTTGTCGGAAACGCCTAGGCCTTGGTTTTAGCATTTTGGTACTGAGCCTTTCGAAAACTGAAATTCTTTCGGGGACTGTCTTGATGCAGTAGTACTCAGACAATACTACCCGAATGAGTTTGGAACAGGGGCATTGAGTTTCTAGTTCTCGAGGACTCCTTTTCTTGGTTTTACTCGTACCCCCAACACGATAGTACAACTCGTCGGCTTGAAGGTCGGAGTAACCTATCGTGTGTTGTCACGACTTCTCAGGTATAACGTTATCATCATCAGACGACAATGTTTTCTTCTGAGGGCGAACTGCTTTCTTTGGGCTTTCAAGAGTCACGCGCCTCGAAACATGCCTTTGTGGATGTGAGTTCTCAGTGGGCTCCTGGACTTCAATGCGCAAATTGGTGCGCGTAGCTGCCATGAACTCCTTGTCATGTTGAGGGTGGCGACGACTCCCAGCATGTTGAGTCATTCGGGGCTTCTTTATCGGGCCCAAACGCTCTTGAACTAGAGCTTTGCATCCCTCATCGGGAAGTGGACCGAGGCGCTCCAAAACTGACCTCCTTCTGCGGGATGGTTCTGCGGGATCTCCCGGAGTAGCTACTGGAATTACCGGTGATTTGGGTTGGTTCGCCGGAGGTTGGACTTTTGTTGAAGGCTGCAGTGGTTGTTCCTTAGACTTAATTGCCGCTTCAGACTTCGGCCTCCATACTTGGCGGATTGGTGGCAGCTTCTTGGCCACTTCCTTCTGTAGTCTTCTGCGGGCTTCTCGGACTTGAGCCCGTGCCTACGCTAACAGTGCGTGGCGCTTGCGAATGCGCTCTTCAAGTGTCGAACAATTCTGTTTGACACGGATCCATTTGTTCATTGGCAGCTTGGAGGGGCTGCCATTCATCAGTTGTTGAGGCTGTTTGCCTCCCCTGTTCTTCAGATTCACATTATAACGGATCCCATCAGTAGATTCCATTGCCTTCGCGAATTGTCGTGTTAAGCGTTGACGTCGCCTTTGGCGGGCTCTCTTTGAGAGAGTCACTACGCCCTCAGTGACGGAGGAATTGGCAAGAACAGATTTAACCTGGTTGGAGGTCGGTGAAGCTTCACCCGATGCAACTTTGGCATCAATTGGGGTCAGATCTTCGTTGGTATTCTGCATTTCTTCGTACCAACGGACTTTTCTCCTGGAGGAGAACTTCTTGGACTTAAGGGGGGAGGTGGATCCGGACGAGGATGACAAATACTCCTCGAACTTTTGTTGGTCGAATTCATACTCGACCTCCTCCTCGACCGGGAATAAGATCCGCGGCTGCGACGCAACGATCTCGGCAGCGAGATCGGTGGCTCCCACTGTGGTCACCAGATTGTTCGCGGAAAAAATTGCTTTCATTGATGTCATTGTTTTCTTGAGCAACAGTTTATCGGTTACAAAAGATCCGGTCTTTTTATAAGATCCGGTTACAACAAAATCAAAAAAATCTTAAAAGATTACAACTTTCCTTTTCTGGAACAAATCACAAGATCTTGTTTTGCGGTCTCTTGCTTGTGTGGGTTCTTTGCCTGCGCCGGGGTTAATCCGTGGACCACCGTGCGATCTTGATCCGGTCGGATCTACACAGTATGACGGGTGTTATTTCACGAAGTAAATAACAGCCGAGGGGATTATTTCACCAATGAAATAATACCCATAAGTAATCGAAATCGACCAAGCGAAATCGATACTCTTCTCGGGATCAAAAAAACCAAGTTTTGATCCAGAGGATGACCGTGTAGATCTCATATCTGATCTCTCCCGAACTCCTGCCTTATTTGGCATGGATGATCGCCAAGAACCATATCTGAAAAGTCCGAGTCTTCAAAGCTCCAAAACTCCGAAGTTTAGCTCTCAATCCAGCAGAGTTTCACCTCCAAAGTTCAACCAAAAAATCCAACCTTTTAAACAATGGCCTTGAAGTCTATTTTTAGGTACCTCAAACCAGATCTGGGCTCAGATCTGGGCCCAGATCTGGGCTCGGCCACCTAGGTGGCTCGGCCACCTAGGTGGCTCGGCCAAGCCACCTAGGTGGCTCGGCCATCGAGCCACCAAGAAGTGGTTCGATGAGCCACCTAGGTGGCTCGGCCACCGAGCCACCACCTAGGAGTGGCTCGGTTTTGGCCGAGCCCTGCAGGTGTTTGCTTCCTCGCCCGTTTTTCGGTTTCGTAGTTTATCCGAACTTCATTGTTGATCTGGACTCTGATTTGGCAATCCGGATCCTGATTTGGCAGTAAATCCGCTTTGGTGTTCGACTTCGAGTCCGCTCCCGATCTTGTTTGATGTGGTGGACTCTACGGTTGGATGACTCATTGATTCATCGACCCGTTAGCTTGATTGGGCACGCGATTGAATGTATTCCGTTGTTTGCGTGCAGTTCGTTAACCTCGTCGCCTCGTTAATCCGCTTCGTCGCGTCTCACTTGGCTTCAGTGTTGTGGTCTAACGATCATGCTTGGATATATCGCCCGATGGTTCATTGGTTTGTCGAATCACCGTGCCGAGCTATGTTAAGGGACCTATAAGCAGTTTTATACGCCTATAGTAGTGCCCGTGGAGGCCCCCTTACTGATTGGTATTCTGAGACTATACATCAATCGGAGTGGCATGATGCTAACAGTGGAACCCGGATCGATTTGGATCTGGTTGACAAGCTGGAGCCAATGTGCCCAGTGAAATACAGGGGCCGATCACGCTTCGAATTCTTTGTTTGCATGTCCTCCTTGGTGAAAGAAATGCAGGGAAAGTGGTTCGCCATGAGGTTGTAATGTTGGACTGACCGCTCTGGTTTTTTAGGGGATGGCTTTATCTGAGTCAGGAAAACATCAGAATTAGCCAAGGCTTCTTGTAGCGTTTCCCTTGTGTCTTTTGAAAGATGCAGCAACTCATATAAGATTAATCTAGCTGGTATATTAGCTAATTGTGCCATAATATCGAAGCGATGTAGAGTGTTCGAGCTCCTCGGTTTGTCTCTTCCAATCGGTTGATTAAATCGAGACTGCTTCGAGTTCTGAACCTCTTGGTGTAAGGGCTCCTTCTCTTTTTGCTTTTGTTGAGTCTTAGCAACAACCGCGGGAGTTATGGCCACTCCCATTCCAGCTAATGTTTTAGAAGGAACATTTTTGGTCACCCCCTGCTCAGCTAACTGATCGGAGGCACTTGGGTAACTGAAATGGTATTCGTTCCCGCTACGGGTAGCAAAGACTGGTTCTCCGTTGATTACAAAGACCTCTTGCTCATCTTCGGAGAGTGGGAAGGCATGAATGCTTTCATCATTTCTTTCCGGAATGGTCGAAGCTCTGCAGCAGGACTTTCCTTTTCCTTTTGATTTCTTCTAGGATGACGATCCAGCCTATTGTTCATCTTCAATCAGATCGGGATGGACCCAGAGAATTTTGCCGTTTAGGGCTGTGTGTGGCATAAGTCCTTTCTGGTGTTATTTGTAAGGATCGTCATTGATAGTCTTCACCGCTATGTTTATTATGGGTTCGGGCTGAAACTAATTCAAAGGAACAGAACTAAAGCTGATTGACACTGCATTCGCACCCACTTTCTTCTTCTTAGATTGTTTCATAGTAATGACCCCCACATCGATCAAAGCTTGGATTTTGTCTTTGAGGGCATAACATGACTTGGTAGGGCAGTGAACCGCTCTGTGGAACGCGTAGTACTTTGGGTCATTAACCCTTTTAGCATCTTCTTGGTCTTGGATCGGAGGCAACTTGATCTTGTTATTCTCTATGAGGTATTTGAAAATACCGGGGACTTTGTCTTCTTTAAAAGAATAAACCTTCAGGAATTTCGGTTCCGAAGCTTTCTATTTTTGAGGTTGTCGTTACCATTATGATTGTTGAGACACCTTTTGTTGTTGTTATTGTTACGGCTGCGGTTGCAGCTCGAATGTTTGATTCGCGTCCACTAGGTTTGCTTGTGCCTTTCCATTACCCTGGGGAACAAAATTGTGTTGCGGGGTATTAGTCACCGTCTGACCCCTTTCGGCCTTCTTCCTTTTGAGGAAGCGTTCGGCTCGTTCTCCTCGCACCTTCAAATCCTTCCAAGTCTTAGACATCGCTATTCCCATAGCTTTGAGGATATCTAAAGAGAGAATTGTTGTGACAAGTCTCGAGGATGAAGTCTTCACAGACCTGATCTCGATAATTCATCGCTTTGTTTCGGAATCGTTTGACGAAGTTCTCGACTAACTCTCCGTCTTTCTGTTTCTCATTGAATAACGTTCCAATTGAAACCTCGGAATTGTCATTGAAGAAATTTGTGAGAAATATATCCTCTATGTTATCCCAACTGCTGATAGTCCCTGGCTTAAGATGGTGATACCAATCGAAGGCCGATCCGTGAAGAATGCTAACGAATGACCATACCATCAAAGGCTCATTACCGAAGATTATCCCTAAATGAGACTTGAAGTATATTAAATGTTGAGTGGGGAACCCTTTCCGTCGAATGGCGTGAAGTTGATCAAATTAAACTTTACCAAGTACGAGATTGATTCCCACTCTCTCGGGTATAGACACGGTATTCTGGACTTCTTTACTTCTTAAGCACTCATTAATGCATTGATTTTGCTCTCCAAGTCCCTCATCTTCTTATCCTTGCTCGTATCTTTCTTTGAGTGATCCTGGGGAGAGGCAACGTAATCCTCCTTTGTATTGTTATCATTTGAGAGACCACCCCCAGCATTGTTGTCAACGGGATGTGCATCCATATTAGTATTCTCGTCCGCCTCTCGATCACTATCAACTTGGTTAGGATTATTACGACGGCTAGACTCTCCCTGTTGATTCGTCAACACCGCAATTTGTTGGCTGTGCATGTCTCTTATCTCCTGCATAGTCATCTCCATTTCAAATTTGAAATTCTCTTTCTACTTGGTTAGAGCGTCCTCGAGAATTTTAGCCATTTGTTCTGTGTTGATCATAAATGACTCATAAGATTGTCCTTCACTAGATGCCGTATCGTAAGAAGCCAACGCAGAGCAAGCATCTGACGTTTCATCGTCCGAGGACTATGACCTCCTTAGTCTAGGTATGACAGTTCCAGACCGTAGCCATGTCATGCACTGAGATACTTCTGCAAAAGGTTCAAGATTGAAGCGTCGCAAGGAATTGCCTTTGTCGGCCATGTTGATAGTTACTCAAGGGAACTCATCACCTAAGCCGGTTGGCCTTCTTCTGCGGAAACGCCTCGTCTTTGATTTAGAAATTTCAGTAGATATTCGTTCAAATACAGAGACCCTCCGGGGAGCAGTCTCATGGCAGCTGCATTCTGATAACACTGCTTTGATGATTTTCACACACAGACTGTAAGAGTCCGTTTCTCGGGTATTTTTCTTCTGAGACTTATTCATACCCTCAACCTGATAGTATAACTCATTGGAGTGATGACCAGAGCAACCCATCATGTGTTGGCATGACTTCCCAGGTATAATGTCATCATCAGACGAACACGTTTCCCTCTGGGGATACGACGTTTCATTGGCATCTCCAAGAGTCACTCGTTCAGATTTATACCTTCGTGAGCGTGAAACTCTAACAGGCTCTTGAACTTCCACTCGCAATCCGATGCGGTCGGTCATAAAAGCTTTCCCTTTATTATTATTTGTTGGGGGATTAGTACGACCTCCAGTCTGAATGGTTGTTTGGGAGCAGTGCAATGGTCCCAATCGCTCCTTAACAAGTGCTTTACCTCAATCTTCGGGGAGAGTACCAAGGCGGTCTTTCAGAGGAACTCTAAATTTAGTGAGATCCACACTACCATATAGCTTCGTCAGAGGTACGGGGATAAGGGGAGCGGGATCTGGAGTTGACGAAGTCCGAACGGCAACTTCGTCTACTTATGCCTTAGGCGCTGATTTGACCTTTGGCATCCACACCCGTTTATGCTTGGGCAATTTTTTAATCACCTCTTCCTTCTGCATTTCTTGTGCTTTTCACATAAGGACACAGGCATGCGCAAGTAATGCGCAGCGCTTCTGGATTTTCTCCTCAAGGGTAGAGTAGGTCCTTTTGACACGGACCCATTCGTTCTTCTCTGCTTTGGAGGAGGAGTTGTTCGATCGCCGTTGTTGTTCTTGGCGCTTCCTGGACTTCAGATCCACATTATAGCCGATCTCGTCCATTAGCTCCAAAGCCTTAGTAAGTTAACGCGCAAGGCGTTGGCGTTGCCTTTGGCGCGCTCTCTTTGATAGAGTCAGCGCGCCTTCAACAGCCAAACTTTTGATGGAGGGGGAGGCCCAGATCTACAGCTTCGACTTCGTTGGATGTTGGAGGGTCGTCACGAGGTGTAAGTGTAGCGGTGACGAGAGGATCTTAGATCTTCGAGCCTGAAGTCCAGTGAGCTTTCCCAGAAGATGAGGCCTTCTTGCGCTTACAATGAGAGGGAGATATGGAGGAGGAGGAAGAGATATACTCTTCGAATTTCTGCTGGTCGAATTCGTATTCGACCTCTTCATTCATCGGGATCTTGATCGCCGGTTGTGTCACGACAACCTCGGCAGAGAGGCTGTTGGCTCCCACTGTGGTCGCCAACTTGTTTGGGAAGAAAATTATTTTCATTGACGAGTTCATTATAACTTCAAACGTTTACAATAAACTCAAAGAAATGGTCTTTTTATAAGACCTTCAACAAAAATTACAACTTTCTTTTAAACAAACATAACGGATGTTTATCTTCCGCTGCTTGCGTGGGATCTTGGCCTGTGACGGGGACATTAATATCCGTGGATCACCAAATGATCAGATCGATACGGAGTTTTGTTGATTCGCGAAGGAATCAAGAAACCGAGGCAATTATCTCGGTAACAGTGAGATAACCACTCTTCTCGAGATCACCACAATGGGGTAATCTCAAGGAAAAGAATCGGGAACTGCAAATCTGATGAACTCTTCTTCTTCATGCTAAAGAACTCGATCCGATCTCCTTCTCTCTTTTGAAATTCGTGCTCCTTTAGTCTTCAATTCAGCAAGGTTTCACCGACGCTCGAGAATTCCAGATCTGTGCAAATGAAGGTCCTAGGGCTGTATTTATAAGCTTTGGGACCTTTGTTTTTGGATAAGAATGATTAATTCACTCTTATCTTCAGTTATAACAACTTTATCACGTTCTTGGATAACATTAGGTCAGTTGGAACAAATCCAGGCGGTTAAGGATCGAAAAACAGTAAAAACCACTTTTTTGGGTCTAGGACACTCGTTGTGTCTCAGCCTTGGCTGAGACACGTAGGGTATCTCGACCAAGGCCGAGACACCTCTGATGTCTTGTCCTCAGCCAAGACACTTGCGGTGTCTCCGCTAAAGTCCGGGGCACTGTTTCACGCGTATTGTCCGTTTCCGTCGTACTTTCGTCATCCGAACTTGGAATTGCACGAATCAAGATGTGGTTGAAAGCCAATGAGGAGCTCTACAAGCTCTCATGGTTGAATTTTATATGGAGTATACGAGATATGAGTGGCATTTTGTCTTTCGTAAGCAACGCGTAGCTCCCAATCAGTTCGTGTTTTCGTTATTCTGAAGTTTCGTTCCTTCGCATGGTTCGTCAACTCACTTCATGCGCTTGTCAACATCAAATGAGCTTCTGTGACTCGGATAGCAATGTTCTTCATCTTCTCTCTTCTCCAGCCGTGTGCTGGGGCCTATAGAAAATTTTTGACGCCTACATTCCTAGCCAAGCAGAGGTTAGCTAGGGAGGAAGCAGAGAAGAAGGTCACTGCCTTGGAGGCTAAGTTAAACAACAATGAGGCTAGCTGGTGCTGGGAGTTGGATGCGAGAGGAAAACTCCTCATAAGTTACAGAACACACGACGCCAGCCAAACAGCCACCATCCAGAAGCACCAAGGTAAGGTGGCCCAGCTATAGGAATAGGTTAGGCACCTCTAGCGAGGGGTCTCTAAGCGGGATGATGACCTATCTCAAATGGTAGAGGAAGTTGAGTCCGAGAGTGTCTCAAGGAAATAGATCTAGAGGATGCTCGTCGAACTGTCTCTTAGTCGAGTATTTAGGGTAATGCCTTGAGAAGGAGTGGTCGGCCCACCGGACATCTACTGTATTAGTCAAGGACCTGGAGGATTGACTCGCTCGCTTGGACTCAGAGCAATACAAGGCCAAAACTGTGGTGGCCTTGGCTTGCAAGTCAGGGGTTGACTACTTAGCCTTGTTACTCCCTCCTGCTTCTCGCCCCATGCTTGAATTCCTTTATCCTCTGCAAGTTTCTAGCTATTTGGACCTCCAGAAGGAGATTGACGCAAGTGGAGAAGGATTGGATTTTGTGTTGGTTGATGGTAACGACGACGAATCTGAGTTTACTCTAGAGAAGTTCCTCCTGCTCATGCTTCTGCTGCTCCTGCCCATGCTACTCTCGACGAAGACCCTTCCAGCTCTATTCCTGTCGAGGACCCTTCCAACTCTGCTCCTGGACCTGGTTGAGAGGGCTGACTACTTGTATCCCCTTTCGTCTCTCTTCTCTTTTTTTTTTGTTTTTTGTAAATATCGACATAGATAATGTAATGTAGTTTGTAATAGAACTTTGAATGAATATTTAAACTTTTCTTTCATTGCTTGGTCTCCATTTATTACGCTCGCTGTATTTGTTCACTATGTTCTAGCTAAGAGAACAAGTGATGGTCTTCGTGAGTCGGTCGTGCTGAGATGACCCGAGGGTTAAGGGGATGAGACGATTGACTCGTTTCTCATCCTTTGTCGATAATGCCTTCGTCTTTTTTATGAAAGTGACTG
Organism: Asparagus kiusianus; assembly: GCA_022839385.1. NCBI lineage: Eukaryota > Viridiplantae > Streptophyta > Magnoliopsida > Asparagales > Asparagaceae > Asparagus > Asparagus kiusianus. Next base: position 8,771 of record BQKN01062877.1, on the reverse strand, counting down.
GAAGGTTATATGCATAGGTCTTAATGAGAGCGCCTAGGTCTTTTCAAAAAAATGACAACCTGGAGGTTGGCTGTCTAATACTTGGTGTTGATGCCTAGGTCTTTTTGGCAAAATGACAATCCGGATGTTGGGTGCCTAAGACTTAGTGTTGATGCCTAGGACTTTTCGAACAAATGACAACCCAAAAGTTGGGTGCCTAGGACTTGGTGTTGGTACCTAGGTCTTTTCAATAAAATGAAAGCCTTGAGGTTATGTGCCTAGGACTTGGTATTGATGTCAGGTCTTTTTAACAAAATGACAACCCAGAGATTGGGTGCCTGGAACTTGGTGTTAACACCTAGGTATTTTTGACAAAATAATAACCTGGAGGTTGGGTACCTAGGACTTAGTGTTGAAGTCTAGGCATTTTCGGCAAAGTGACAACCCAGAGGTTAGATGCCTAGGACTTAGTGTTGACGCCTAGATCTTTTTGGCCTACCATGATTGTTGTCTTTTGTGAGTGTAGGAGTCGACGGCAAGACAGGTGTTCATTGGGTTTATTCTTAAAAAGTACCACGAGCTTGAAGTTCCTGCAAAGATTTAGCACTTTGAGAGTACGACACAAGTCAAATTCAGACAAAAATTTCTTATAATAAGCAAAGCGTTGTACAAAATTAGTGGAAATATTTTCTAAGGTGTTCAACAATCCATAAATGTTGTCGGACTCTCCCGTCCGGGGCTCTTAGTCAATAGGTTCCCGCTCACAATTCTTCAAGAACCATAGGGCCTTCCTAATTAGGAGCTAACTTTCCTCTCTGGGTGTCTTTGTCTAAAGTGGCTTTGTGGAGGACGAGGTCACTAACTTTGAACTTTTAGGTCGCACCTTGATGTTGTAGTACCGGGCGATTCTTTGCTAATTGATGACTTGAGTCCGAAGTGCTTTTTCTCAAACCTCATTTAGGAGATCGAGACTTACCCGAAGTTATTCCGAGTTTATGTTCTAGTCAAAGTGCTGTAGTCGGATGGTTGGCATGCTAACTTCAACTGGAGTGACCATTTCGATGCCATATGCAAGTTTAAACGGAGTCTCCCTAGTTGAATTTTTATGAGTTGTGCAGTAGGACTAGAGGATTCCTAACAATTCTTCGACCAAGTTTCCTACTGCTAGAGGGGGGTGAGTAGGGTAACCAAAATAAAATGTGGAACTAATAAAAAAAATCGATCAACCTCACAAAATATGACAATAAGCAAAATTTTAAAGGAGATGGTAAGAGATAGTTAGCCAATAGAAGATAGCGATATCTTCACGAGGTTTGGCCACACTCGACCTACGTCCCCGACCACCTCTCTCGGTGGTAATCCACTCCTCAACTCGGTTTGGCGGGTAGAACTTCTTACACGATGATCTCCTTGAGATCTAGCTCTCCACACAATACTACATAATACAAGATAAAGATAGTGATCTCTCTTATAAGAATCTTATGACAAGGATAAAGAGATAGACTATTGAAGCACTGGGATTGTGATGATATGAAGGTAGAAAAAACTTGAGAATGAGTAAAGAAATTTTGCTTAGAAATCTGAAAGTTGAAAACTCAAGATCACACACGGATTGTGTTATTTCTTACTCAAATAAGTCTTTAGGACTATTTAGCCTGTCAACAAAATGACCTTGAAATCAAATCCAGTCAATTCAAATCTGTTAAAAATGTTTTCAAAATAAAATAAAATCAAATCAAATTCAAATCAATTTAAATAGCTATTACCAAAAAAATACGGTCGGACGACTGAAGACTGGTCAATAGACTGTCTTTGTAGTCAATGAAAAGCAAATAGTTTGAAATTATTTTTGAAGATTTATTCAAAAACGAATTTTAAAATGTGTGTGTATAGTCCCCTAATGCTTCAAGAGTTATCAAATTTATTTCTTGCCTACAATATGATCTAGAGAGAAGTAGAATACAAATATCACTTACAAATTTATATAATGTCTGAATATTGATATTTACTAAAATTTTGTTATTGATGAAGCTCCTTCTCGAGTATATACTTGAAAGACTCTTCTTGAGTAGTTCTTTGAGCATTTTAGGATTCAACATCAACTTTCCTCCACCTGCATTAATATCATCGTTAAAGTGTAAATCCATCCATTTTCCTTTAAACGACACTATTGCTTAATAAACATATCCTGCGTAGGATCACTTGATAAGTAATTAGTACCAATAATGGGGTTTGTAAATTATCATCAAAATAGGAGACTAAGACCTAACAAACTCCCCCTTTTTGATGATGACAAACCATAATAAAAAAATAAAAAAATTAAATATACCAATAGATAGATGCTTCTCCAATTTATAATGTTTGAGTCGAAAATTGGTTTCATTCGGGAACTCATTACAACTTCAGGTGTTTACAACAAGTTCAAAAGAATTAGTCTTTTTATAAGACTTTCCTTACACAAATAAAACAAAAATTACAACTTTCTTCAAACACACGCAATGGACGTTTATCACTCATTGCTCCCTAGGATCTTTGCCTATGCTGGGGGTTTATCCGTGGACCACCTCAGATCAGATCTAGTTGAATGAAAGACTGTATGTTTGTTGTTTCACAAAGGAAACAAGAACAAAAGTAAATAATCTCAACAAAGTGATATCACTATTCTTCTCGAGATCAAATCAAAGTTTGATCTAGAGGAATGGGTAACTAGCCTCAGATCTCTCGAACTCTCCTTCATTATGTTGAAGAACTTCACCAAAATTTGCTAGTCCACATTTGAAATTCGTGAATCACTATTCAAACCGACAGCACCTCGCCAAAATTTCAGATCCCTCGAATGGGGGCCATAGGCTTGTATTTATAGACTTCGGATACAGCATTTTCGAATAAGATTTGATGATTTGATATCATCCTTAGTTAAAAACCGCTTAGGCACGTTAGTATCAAGGCAGTTGGGATGCAATTTGGAATGATCGAAACTAAGAAAACCGTTAAAAAACGGCTCTAAGACTGCCTGTGTGCGGATTGTTTAAGTCCGTTCCACACATGACGTTATGTTAAAAGAATGAACTCTCTTAGACTTAATGCTACAATATCGAATACGTAGGCTTCGTCATTTTAATTGGAATGTACCACCCGATAGCATGTGTTAGATGCAGACTTACCTCTATTTAGGGATCAAGGTAAAGTCCCCAAAAATGAATTCTGGTGTCTTTTTTCACGGCGAAGGACTAACCAGCAACGTGTTTTAGGCTTTGACTTATCCCTGCTTAGGATTCGAGGTAAAATTCCCCAGAATGAATTTTGGTATCATTTTTATGGCGAAAGACTAACCGACAATGCGTGTTAGGCATTGACTTATTCCTACTTAGGATTTAGGATAAAATTCCCCTAAACTAATTTTGGTGTCTTTCTTTGCGACAAAAGACTAACCGGCAACGCATGTTAGGCATTGATTTATTCTTACTTAGGATTCAGGATAAAATTTCCCATGCGTGTAAGGCATGAATTTTAGTATTCATAAATTGTGTCTTTGCTTAGGGAAAAGACGAACCAGTGCCGGAGAGAAAGAATTTTATATTCCATCTCCTGCGTCAGAAGAAACATAAAGTGGGATTTTCACTCTGAGAATCTGAAAGGCAAAACTATGAGTGGGATCTCCACTCTGAGAATCAGAAAGATTTTGATAATCCTAACTGTTGGAAGGTTTGGTTACCTAATACGGAGGGGAATTTCTTATTTATCGAGATGAAAATCCGACTTTGGCCCTAACTGTAGGAAGGTTTAACCAAAGAGGAATGATGAGACGATGCTAACTATTTAAATGTTTGATCATTCAGTTCAAAAGTGGACCTCTCATTCATGAAAAGAATCAAGAGGGGATTTTAGCTTTGGCCCTAACTGTTTAAAGGTTTGACCAAGTAGGAGTTTGAAACGATCCTAACTGTTTAAAGGTCTGATCGTTCAATTTGAAAGTGGACCTCTCATTCATGAAAGGAATCGAGAGGGGATTTTAGTTTTGGCCCTAACTGTTTAAAGGTTCGACCAAGTAGGAGTTTAAAATGATCCTAATTGTTTAAAGGTTTAATCATTCAATTTGAAACTGGACCTCTTGTTCATAGAAGGAATCGAGAGTGGATTTTAGCTTTGGTCCTAATTGTTTAAATTTTTGACCAAGTGGGAGTTTAAAATAACCCTAACCGTTTAAAGGTTTGATCGTTAAATTTGAAAATAGGCCTCTCGTTTATGGAAGAAATCGAGAGGGGATTTTGGCTTTGACCCTAATTGTTTAAAGGTTTGACCAAGTGGGAGTTTGAAACGACCCTAACTAGTTAAAAGCTAGATCATTCAATTTCAAAGTGGACCTCTCATTCATAGAAGGAATCGAGAGAGGATTTTTGGCTTTGACCCTAACTATTTAAAGGTTTGACCAAGTAGGAGTTTGAGACGACCCAAACTATTTAAAAGTTTGTTCGTTCAATCTAAAAGTGGACCTCTCGTTCATGAAAGGAATTGAGAGGGGATTTTGTCTTTGGCCGTAACTGTTTAAAGGTTTGAAAATGGACCTCTCGTTCATGGAAGGAATCGAGAGGGGATTTTGGCTTTAGTCCTAACTGTTTAAAGGTTTGACTAAATGACATTAGGAGTGGAGGTATAAATAACAGTGGGAGTGTTGAGTTGTACAAATCACTCAGTGTTTTTTTTGTGTCAAGTAGTAAGTACTTAACATCAAGGGGGTTTGATAATTTTCATGGATTAGCAGATTGAAATATTGACTGTTATATCAGGACTTCTACAATAGGAGTGTTAAAGGCTTGGACATAGCCAGAACTTGAAGTGGACTGAACTCGAAAGAATTTTAGTGGACCCACTGTCAGTTGATTTGATTAGTGTTGAGTTGTACAAATCACTCAGTGCTTTTTGGCAACACTGAGTGCATTATTTTTTTAGCCACATTGTTAGGTTATCCTTAAGAATATTATGTGTAATATCCTTCAGGAACTTCCCATTAGCAATAGAAAAATAGTTTAACCTCGTATATCCATTGGAGGGAAAAGGAGCAGTTTAGCCTCATATACCAATCGGAGGTTTTAAAGTAGCAGTTTATACTCATATACTCTTTGGAGTCTAAAGGATGAGTAGTTTATACTCGTATATGTTTTAGAGTGTGGCAGAGAAGTAGTTTAACCTCTTATACTCATCGGACGATGAAGGAGGAGAAGTTAATACTCGTATACTCTTCGGAGTGTGGCAGAAAAGCAGTTTAACCTCGTATACTCAATGGAGGACAAAGGAGGAGAAGTTTATATTTGTATACTTATCGGAGTGTGGCGGAAAAGCAGTTTAACCTATTATACTTATCAGAGGATGAAGGAGGAGTAGTTTATACTCCTATACTTATCGGAGTGTGGCAGAAAGGCAGTTTAACCTGTTATACTCATCGGAGGAGAAGGAGGAGCAGTTTATACTCGTATTCTTATCGGAGTGTGGTGGAGAAGCAGTTTAACCTCTTATACTCATTGGAGGAGAAGGAAGAGTAGTTTATACTCGTATACTTATTGGAGTGTGGCAGAGAATCAGTTTAACCTCTTATACTTATCGGAGGAGACATTCTCATTTGGCTTATTTTGACGTTACGACGCCGACATCAACTAAGGCTTGTATTTTATTTTTAAGAGCGAAGCAAGCCTTGGTGGGATGGAGAACACTCCTGTGGCACACACAGTATTTTAGGTCCAAACTCTTGTTGGCTTCCTCCTAATTTTTAATAGGTGACAACTCGATTTTGTTGTTGTGCAGGAGGTACTTAAAGATGGCTAGAACTTCATCATCTTTGTAAAAGTACTCCTTTTAGAATGTCAGATCAGGAGTTCTCTATTGCCTTTGATGTTGCTATTGTGACGTTTGATGAATGTTAATGATAGTCGCAGGTGCCTTTCCCTTTTTACGAGAAGCAAAGTTTGAATTTGGAGAATCGATGGTCAGTTGGCCTCTCTTAGCCTTCTTTCTTATGAGAAAGCGTTCGGCTTGTTCGCCGCATAGTTTTAACTCCTTCTAGGTAGTTGAGGGCACAACCCCCATGACTTTGAGGACATCAAGGGAGAGTTTGTTATGGTAGGTCTGGAGTATGAACTCCTCTATGATCGAATCTTGGTAGTTCATCGCTTTGTTTCAAAAGCGTTTAACAAAAGTGTCAACTGACTCTTCGTCCTTTTGCTTCTCGTCTAGCAGTGCTCCAACTGACACTTCAGTGTCATCATAAAAAAAGTTAGAGAAGAACAATTTTTCCATGTCATCCTAGTAGTTGATGCTCCCTGGCTTGAGACGTTGATACCATTCGAAGGTTGCCCTACGAAGGGTGCCCATGAATGACCGAATCATCAGGGGTTCATTCCCAGAGATCATACCTAGATATGACTTGAAGTAAATTAAATGCTGAGTAGGGGAGCCCTTTTCGTTGAATAGTGTAAAGTTGATCAAATTGAACTTTACTGGGTACAAAATTGAATCCTACTCCCTTGGGTATGGACATGGAATTCCGGTCTTATTCTCCTCTTGAGCGGACATCAATGCGTTGATTTTGCTCTCAAGATCTTTGATCTTCTCACCCTCGCCTATATCTTTCTTTGGGCGATTTTGAAGAATAACAACGAGACTAGCCCCAACGTTGTTATTATCAATGGGACCACCCCAACGTTTTTGTTGTAAAGGGGGGGTATCAGTGTTGAGATCTTTCTCCACCTCCAAGTCTTTATCTACATTGTTGGTAGTGTTGTGATGACTGAATTCGCCAAACTAATTTGACAGGGCTCGAAACTATTGGTCATGTAACTCCCTTATCCGCTACATGATTAACTCCATTTCAGCTTTGAATTACTCTTTCTATTAAGCAAGAGCGTCTTTGAGGATTTTTGCTATTTGTTCGTATCGTTGGAGGCAATCACAGAGCAAGTATTTGAAAGTTCATCGTCCGACGACAATTCTTCGTGCATCCCTATGTTTGATGGCTTCTCGCTAGAGCCAAGACATCTGCTGGGCTATTCCTGAATTAACTTTTCTTCCCGAAGAAAAGTCGGGATTAGAGTCGTTCGAAGCAATGACAGATTTTTCTTTATCAACCAAGTTAATAGATAGATTTCATCATCTTGACCCGTTGACTTTCTTTTGCGGAAACGCCTTGACTTGGATTTTGACGCTTTAGAGGAGAGCCTTTGGAATACCAAGACCCTTTGCGGAGCGGTCTTGGGCAGCTACATTCTGATAACATTACCCAGATAAGCTTCTTACACGAACAGTGAGAATCTGTTTCTCGGATACCTCTCTTCCGAGACTTATTCGTACACCTAGTCTGATAGTTATCACGTAACAGACACGTCTTCTTCTGAGGATGCGATGCCTTATTAACGTTCTCAGGGGTCACGTCTAGAACTACGCTTACGAGAATGTGAGACCTCAATGGGCTCCTAGACTTTGACACGCAACCCCAAGCGGACGGTTATCAAAATTTTCCTTTCATAGGATGGTTTTGACTTATTAGGAGGATGTATACGACCCCTAGTCTGAAGAGTTGCTCGGGGTTGATTCATCAGACCAAGTAGTAGTTTTTAACCAAATTTTTGCCTCGATCCTCGTGCAAAGGACCTAGGCAATCCACCATCGTCATCTTGAATCGGGACAGGTTCACACTACCGTGAGACTTCGTAGGAGGTACGAGACCAACTAGAACGGGATCGGAAGCGAACGGAGACTTGGACGTGGCCACGAGAGGTGAGGTAGGTACGTACCAGGTTGAGCTGGCCCAGCCTTGGTGCGGGCCACCTTGAGGTGGCTCGGCTTTGGCCGAGCCATGATGGGGTGGTTCGGCCTTGGCTGAGCCACTCTGAGGTGGCTCGCGTATTTCGGGTGTCTCAACGTTTGCTCGAATTGCTGTTTTGGATTTCGATCTTCATACTTGGCGTGATTTTGGTGTTTCTTTGGCCACCTTTTCCTTCTTTAATTCCTGCACCTTCTGCATAAGAATACGTGCATGTGCGAGAAGTGCATGATGTTTCCGGATGCTTTCCTTAAGAGTTGAACAAGTCCTTTTGATGCGGACCCATTCGTTGACTGACGGCTTAGAGGAAGAGTTAGTTGCGTGCCGTTGAGGCGGCTTAGTTGTTTGACGCCTCCTCGACTCTAGATCCGTGTGATAACAAATCTCTTCAACCAACTCCAAGGCTTTAGCAAGGTAGCGTGCAAGGCGTTGGCGTTGACTCTGACAATCCCTCTTTGATAGAATATGCCCGCCTTCGACAACTGACTCATTGACTGAGGAGGAATTCGGACCAGCAGATCCAGCTTCATTGGATGCCAGAGGGACATTACAAGGTGCAACTCTAGCAGCAATGGGGTGATAATCGTCACCTTGGGTCTTCAAATCTAAAGACCAGCAAACTTTCCTTGAAGAGGAAATTTTCCTGCACCTGTAAGGGAGGAAGATCTGGAGGAGGATCTGGAAGAAGATGATAGGTACTCCTCGTACTTGACCTGGTCGAACTCATACTCAACCTCTGTATCGACTGGGATCAAAATTTGTCGTCCACTTTGGTCGCTAGCGTGTTTGAGTCAAAATTGGTTTTATTTGGGAACTCATTACAACTTCAAGCATTTACAACAAGTTCAAAATAGTTAGTATTTTTATAAGACTTTCCTTATACAAATAAAACAAAAATTACAACTTTCTTCAAACACACACAATAGACGTTTATAACCCATTGCTCATGTGGGATCTTTTCCTGTGCTGGTGTTTATCC
>BQKN01062874.1:0-10253 GCA_022839385.1 Asparagus kiusianus | reverse complement strand
TGTAGGCGTCGAAAATTGCCGATAGGTCCCCGAACATAGCTCGGTGTCAACGAGCGGCGATCGAACGTCACTACCCGGTTCACAAGAGCTCAAATGACGCCGGTGAGCGACTGAAGCAAACCGACGCATTACGTGAGCCGACAGAATGTCAGAATCACAAGGATACGGGTTGACCGAAAACCCCGCTATCACTGCAATCAGACCAACGCCCGCTGCGCCTCGATCACCCCACAGATAATCCAACCATCAGGGCCTACAGAGCTCACCGTCACGATTCCAACGCATCTGAAATCACCCAAATCCGAGTTCGGACGAAAAGTCAACGGCGAGTCAACAGCGGGACAACGGCACAACCCCGGGCTGAACCGGGGACACACGAACGTGTCTTGGCTAGCTCGAGACACCCCCAAGGGGTTGTCTCGGGCAATGGCTGAGACACCCCCCCCAGGGGTGTCTCGGCCACAGCCGAGACACCCCCATGGGGGTGTCTCGGCCTTGGCCAGGACACCCCTAGGGGGGTGTCTCTCCTCTTGGGGTGTCCATATCAGCCCCCCCTCTCCTTTTGGCTATAAATAGCCCCTTAGGCCTCCTTTGTGAGGGGCTCTTGATTTGGCTCTTGATTTTGCTCTGGTTTAGCCTTGGAGAAGAATTTCCGGTCTTGGGATTATCCTCGAGATCTGAAATTCTAGAGTCTGAAGCGGCGAAGCCCTGCTGGAGTGAGGAGTCAGAGTTCTTCATCAAGGTTCATTCACCCCCCTTCTCTGATCCTTAGTGTTGCTCCTTTGCGGTGACACTAAGAAGAGCTATTATCTCGTTTTAGCCGAGATATACGCTTATAACCTCTAGATCTTGCGCGGATCGACGAGGTTCTGTTTCTATATCCTACGCGGATAGACGAAACTCTGCCGGATTTTATCGGCAAGGATCTTGAAGAGTCGGCGGTCCACGGACATCGACGTCCCCGTCACAGGCCAACAACCCACGCAAGCGAGACCGTACCAAACCGGGCTCTCGTGTTTATTTTCGTTTGAGTTGTAATCTTTTGTTTTCATTTAAACTCTGTTGTGACGCTCAAAGTTGTAACAGATCTCAAAAAAAAGAGAACAAGCAATGAAAACAGCAACTTTTACCGGAAACAAGCTGGCGACCACAGTGGGAGCCGCCGACCTCGCTGCCGAGATCGGGGTGACGCAACCGGCCTTCAAGATCCGGGTGAATGAAGAGATCGAATACGAGTTCGATCAGAAGAAGTTCGAAGAGTACCTCTCCTCCTCCTCCTCCAGATCCGCCTCTCCGCAACGGCGTAGAAAGAACTCATCTCCCAAAAGGGCTCGCGGGATCTCCAACTCCTCAATCCGAGACTCCGCCATCACTGCCACTACGCCCGTACCACGCAACGGCCCCACGTCGACCAGCGTGGTTAAGGCTGTAGATCCGGCCCTCACAACCGCCACAAAGGCGATAGGTGATGCTGCTCCAACTCCATCAAAGAGAGCGCTTCAAAGACGTCGCCAACGTCTCGCTCAACAGCTCGCCAAGGCCAAGGAGTCAAAGGATGGAATGCGTTATGCAGAGGACTTGAAGTCGAGGCAGCGACAAGAACAGCGGCAGGTAATCAACTTCCCCTCCAAAACAGGAGCGAATGAGTGGATCCGAGTCAAAAGGAACCGCTCCACGCTCGAGGAGCGAATCAAGAAGCGCCGCGCTCTACTTGCACACGCCCGGCTCCTCCTAAAAAAGGCAGAGGAGATGCAGCAAGGAACGGTGGTCAAAACACCGTCTACAAGCAAATCGGTGTGGGTGCCCAAGGCAAACCCAACACCTCAAGCCAAGAAGGGCAAGATTATCGCCCAGAGTTCAACCAAATCAGAGTCTACTCCTCCTGTACCGGCACCCTCAACAGGGCCAGGTAAAAAAGGGGATCATTCAAGATCCCAGGTTCCTTTGACGAGTCGCCTCGGTCCCTTACCGGAGAACCGGGGAAGAATACCCGTCAAAGAACGGCTGGGACCATTGAAAGGTCCCCAAACTAAAATCCAGACTGGGGGTGGAATCAATCCCCCCAAGAATATTGACAAAGGGAAAGCCCCTATTACCGACCGCACTGAATTGCGAGTCGAGCTGAAAGAGCCCGTTCGATTTCTACGCTCTCAAAAGCATAAAATTGAACGGGCCACTCTTGAAAAATCTAACCAATTTTTGCATTCCCAAAGGGAAACACACTCGTCTGAGGATGAGCGTGTTATACCGAGGGACATCCACCAGCACTCCGTAGGTTGCTCCAGCCATCAAGCTGATGAGCTGTACTACAGGGCTGGGGGTGTGGAAAAATCTCGAAAGAGGTACATGCAGGATATGGAGTCCCACTGCCCGTGTGCCAACATTATCAAGGCAGTGCTGTCCGAGTGTTGCTGTGCTCAAACCCCAACAAGAATCTCGGTGTTCGAGAGACTCTCTAAGCCGAAGCGTTTCCACAAGAAGAAACCGCTCCGCCGAGAGAATGAATACTCGAAAGTGTCAGTCAACATGACCGGCAGAGGGGGATCAACACCACGTCTCAACTTGGAGCAGCTTGCCGAGGCATCCCGATGCATGACATGGTTGCGGTCGGGAACCATCAAACGAAACAATTACCCAAGAGTACACAAGGGACTTTCCCTAGAAGAAGAGGAATCCGATGCTGATTCTGATACCTGCTCCGCCGTCGCATCCGACGACACGGCTTCAAGTGCAGGCCAACCTTATGAATCGCTCATGATCAGCGCCGAGCAAATATCAAAGATACTTGAAGAAGCCCTGGCCAAGCAAAAGGAGAGCTTCAAATTTGAAATGGAGATGGCCATGCAGCGGATGAGGGAGATGCACGATCAACAGATCGCGGCGATGACGGTTCACCAAGGAGAACCAAGCCAACGCAATCCAGAGGAGCATGAACGGGAAGCGGATAATGTCAACATTCCTCCTGTCAATACCAACACTGGGGGTGGTCCCGCAGAAGAAAATGCAAAAGAGGACCACGCCGCCTCTCCCAGAAGCCACTCGAAGACCGAGACGAGTGAGGACAGGAAGATGAAAGACCTGGAGAGCAAGATCAATGCATTGATGAATGCTCAGGAGATAAAAAGATCCGGTATACCCTGCCCATATCCAAGGGAGTGGGAATCGATCCCATATCCGGCAAAGTTCAATCTGATTAACTTTACGCCGTTTGATGGGAAGGGTTCCCCTACCCAGCATTTAATCTATTTCAAGTCTCATTTAGGAATCATTTCCGGAAATGAGCCCCTCATGGTGCGGTCATTCGTTGGCACTCTTCGCGGAGCTGCCTTCGATTGGTACCGCCGTCTCAAGCCTGGGAGCATCAACGGCTGGGATGATATGGAGGACATGTTCCTAACAAACTTCTTTGATGATGACACCGAGGTTTCAATCGGCACGCTGTTCGATGAAAAACAAAAGAACGGCGAGACGGTTGAAAACTTCGTGAAGAGATTCCGCAACAAAGCTATGAATTGCAGGGATCCGGTCAGCGAGGATTTCATCCTCGAGACCTGCCACAACAACCTCACGCTCGATATCCTTGAAGCCATGGGAATGGCGCCGTCCAAAACCTGGAAGGACTTGAAAATGCGGGGAGAGCGAGCCGAACGGTTCCTCAAGAGGAAAAAGGCAGAGAGGGGGCAAATACCTAATAATGCCCCGCAACCAAATTTTACCCCCAAGGGTAAAGGGAAGGCGCATGCAAATGCGGTGGTCGCAAATCAGGTCTTTGAGGTGCAAGCACAGCCGCAACAGCCTCAACAGCCTCAACAGCCCCAGCAGCCGCAACAGCAACAACAAAGGGCGCCTCAACAACCCAGATGGCAACAACAGCCCCAGAAGCAAAAGGTTGGAGAGCCGAGGTTCCCAAAAGTCTACTCATTCAAAGAGGATGAAATCCCGGGTATTTTCAAATACCTCGTGGAGAACAACAAGATCAAACTGCCGCCAATTCAGGATCAGGAAGATGCCAAGAGGGTCAACGATCCGAAATACTGCGCATTCCACCGAGCGGTGCATCATCCTACCAAGGTGTGCTACGCTCTCAAAGACAAGATTCAGGCCCTGATCGATGTTGGGGTCATCACTATGAAACAGCCCAAAGAGAAGAAGGTGGGTGCAAACACCGTGTCCATTAGCTTTGGATCTGTTCCCTCGAGTTGGTTCCAACACGAGTCGGTGATCAAAGCGGCGGTGAAGACAGTGAACGATGATCCACATCAGCAGCGCCAGAAAGGGCTTGTGCCACACACAGCCCCAAATGGCGAAATCTTGTGGGTTCATCCGGACTTGATCGCAGATGAACAGTGGGCCGGGACCTATTCCACAAAGAACAAGAAGAAATCGAAGAGGAAGGGCAAATCGTGCTACGGTGTCTCCGCTATACCGGGGGTGGCTGATGACAAAATTCCAACCTTCCCACTTTCTGAGGATGAGCAAGAAGCCTTTGCAACTCGGAGCGGGAACGAATATCACTTCAAGTATCCGGATGCTACTGAGCAGTTGGGTACCAAAACCCCACCTTCCAAGACGCTTGCAGAATTGGGAATTTCAGCAATTCCCCTAACACCTGCAGTGGCGACGGAGAGAATCCCACAGAAGGATAAGGGAAAAGAGCCCGTACGTCAAGAAGCTCAGAACCCGAGGCCGTCTCGATTCAATAATCCAATTGGACGAGACAAACCGGGGAATGCAAGCTCTCAGCCCCACTTCGACATTATGGCGCAATTGGCCAATATCCCTGCCAGGATAACTCTATACGAGTTGCTGCGATTGTCAAAGGATACACGGAAGGCACTACAAGAAGCCTTGAGTGATTCCGAAGCCTTCTTGACCCGGATCAAACCATCTTCCGAAGAACCGGAGTCGTCAGCTCAGCATTGCAATCTGGCGGCACATCACTTCCCCTGCATCTCTTTCACCAAAGAAGACATGCAGACGAAGAACTCCAATCATGATAGGCCATTGTACTTCACCGGGCATATTGGCTCCAGCGTTGTCAACCGGATCCAAGTCGATCCGGGTTCCGCTGTGAGCATCATGCCATTCCGATTGATGCATCATCTCGGAATCCCGACTAGCAAATTAGCATCCACTGGCACGACGATTTACGGATTCAACACCAACGGGTCTAGGCCCTTGGGGAAGATCCGAATCAAGTGTCAGATCGGGGATTTGAAGTCGGAGGTCACATGCTATGTGATTGACGCGGAAACTTCCTGTAATTTGCTGTTGGGTCGGCCTTGGATCCACGGTAACCTTATAGTCCCGTCAACTCTACATCAGTGCTTCAAATATGTGGGCACAGATAATGAGGTCAAGACGGTGGTCGCGGATAAGCAACCGTTCAAGGGATTGGAGAATTACTTCACCGACTCCCTTTTATACGGCGCTGAATCCGATACTGAACCATCGGCCCAAGGAACGGACAGCGGTGATGAAGCTGATACCGAACCAGGGCTTGATTACGATGGCGGTTTTGTTTTGAACGACATTGTACCCGTTGTAATCAATCTTGACGATGATGAATCATCGGAAGATAGTTGTAATTGGCAACTTGCCGAAGAACTATCAATAAACGATGATTTAGAGTACTCGACGGGTCTTGATGATATCACTAACGAACTCTATGCTAACCATGATTTGTATATGCCTCTTCAATCATTTTGTTTAACAAAGAAGCAGGTACACGACCCTTGCGGAACAACGTTTATCATCCCCGCAGGGATTGGGGGTGGAAAGGAGTTCGTCTACGGCAAAGGAAGAGCATCTCCGATACCCAACCATTTCTTAGAAGAGGAAGACGACGACGATAAACCAGCCCGTCATCTATCCAAATACGATGCGAAAGCGCGTAACATGATGGAAATGCATGGCTATGACTTCAAGATCGGAGAGGGTCTTTTCTTTGGTCGAGGTCCACGGGTTCCACCCCGGATGGCCTATGTACCGAAGGGAAAACCCGATAATTACTATCGCCACAAAAGAGGGCTAGGCTACGTCTCATCAGATGATGAGTGTGGCTGGCAAATCATCGACCAAATTGCTAACAAGACTAGGAAGGGATATTCCTCCGACTCTTCGGGTTGGGATTCCGACGCTAGTCTTGGTGAAGTGTTTAAGAAGCTAATGTCGAACATGGTCACGGTTGATCCAGCGACAATAGAAGAAGATGATGAGATGCCGACATGGGAAGACCCGTGGGTACATCACTTAAACATGCAGTATGGAGACCGGTTCGAGCAGAGAGAGCCTCCTACCGAAGACCAAGTAGTCCAGGTGAATATGGGAACCGAGGAGAATCCAAAGCCAATATTCATCAGCGACAGTCTCCTACCTGAAGAGAAGGAGGAGTTGATTTCTCTTATCCGGGAGTATATCGATGTATTCGCCTGGAATTATGAAGACATGCCAGGTCTCGATCCAAATGTAGCGGTGCATCGTCTCAACATTAAGCCAGAGGTCAAACCAGTCAAACAACAACAACGACGGTTTCGTCCGCAAATGATGGAAGCAATCGAAGCTGAAGTCAAAAGGCTCATCGATTCGGGTTTTATCCGAGAGGAGCAACATCCCGAATGGCTTGCCAATATTGTTCCGGTCCTAAAGAGGAACGGAAAGATCCGGATATGCATTGACTTCAGGGACCTCAATGCTGCTTGCCCAAAAGATGACTTTCCTCTCCCCATCACGGATGTTATCATCGACAACACGTGCGGGTTTGAGAGGATGTCCTTTATGGATGGCTTCTCTGGTTACAACCAGATAAAGATGCATCCAGAGGATGAGAAGCACACTGCATTTAGAACGCCTCTCGGCGTATTCTGCTACACAGTTATGCCCTTCGGCTTGAAGAATGCAGGTGCTACATATCAGCGAGCTATGTCAAAGATCTTTCAGGAACATCTCCGAAAGACAGTCGAGTGCTACGTGGACGATCTGGTCGTGAAAAGTCGTGATAAAAATGATCACATCAAAGACTTAAAGACCATGTTCGACTTGATGCGGGCCCATCAATTAAAGATGAATCCCACCAAGTCTTTCCTCGGAATGGCTAGTGGAAAATTCCTGGGATTCGTCGTCACCACCAAAGGTATTCACATTGATCCAGACAAAGTAAAGGCGATCAATGAATTGCAACCTCCGAGGAACCTCAAGGAGCTCAGAGGACTGCAAGGGCGATTGGCGTATATCCGTCGGTTTATCTCAAACCTTTCGGGGAAATGCCAACCGTTCTCCAGGCTCACAAAGAAGGGCGTGTCGTTTGTATGGGACGAGGCCTGTCAAAAGGCGTTCGAGAGTATCAAAGAATATCTCTCGAAACCTCCCGTACTCGTTGCACCGAAATCGGGCAAACCGTTCTTGATCTATGTCAAGGCGACGAGCCACTCATTAAGTGCATTGCTTGCACAAGATGACGATAACGGTCACGAGCAGGCGGTATACTACTTAAGCCGAACCATGGTAGGCGCAGAATCTCGATATCCCATGATTGAGAGGGAATGCCTAGCCTTAGTGTTCGCCATCCAGAAGATGCGGCATTATTTGGTTGGACAAACCATCTACGTCATCTCTAAAGTTAACCCGGTCCGAGTATTCATGACTCAACCGGCTTCCATGAGCTGGCGATTAGCGAAGTGGGCTTTACTCTTGTCCCAATACGATCTGCACTTCAAACAGCAGAAGTCAGTAAAAGGACAGGCCATCTGCGATCTCCTGGCATCTAATCCAACGACGGACGCCGCCGAGATATATGACGATCTACCTGATGAAACCCACGAAGTCAACGCAACTTCACACCAACAAGTGTGGCGTTTGTACTTCGACGGCGCTTCACGAGCGGCTAATGCCGCAGGTACTTCTGGATGTTCGAAGGTCTCCTCCGGAGTTGGAGTGGTCTTGGTTTCTCCAGGAAAACATGTGATGCCTCGAGCCTACTCATTAACTGAGCCGTGCTCGAATAATGTGGCAGAGTACAACGCACTAATTATAGGCCTCAACTTCGCCAAGGAGCTGCGGGTTGAGTATCTCGAAGCCTTCGGTGATTCTCAACTAATCGTCAAACAAGTTCAAGGGGAATACGAAGTCCGAAGTCAGGATTTAATTCCTTATCACAAGATGGCAGTGGAGCTAGCAGAGTCGTTTGAAGGATTCTTCATCGAGCACGTTCCGCGGCTGCAGAACACCTATGCAGATGCGTTAGCAGCTTTAGCTGTGTCCTTGGCACAGCCTCCCGGAACAGAGCAATTTGTTACGGTGAGAACGCACCAACTCTTAGTGCCACTTCATGATGAAAATGGCAAGGAGGAAGAGGCCCAGGAGGTGCACACAACTCAGGCTGAGTTTGAACCCCGAGATTGGCGCTTCCCCATCATCGACTACGTCTTGCATGGAATCTTGCCAGAAGACGTGAAGGAGAGAGAGTCGATCAGACGAAGAGCTCCAAGATTCTACTATAATACAGAGAATCGAACGCTATACCGCAGGGGGTATGATGGCGTGCTGGCACGTTGCCTATCAACCAAAGAAGCTGAAGAAGTGCTTAAAGAGGCACATGAAGGAGAGTGCGGCGCGCACCAACCTGGTCCCAAGCTCTATGATCGCATCAGGAGAATGGGATACTTTTGGCCCTCTATGATGCATGAGGCAATCGTATATGCTCGGAAGTGTCACGCGTGTCAAGTACACACGAATTACATGCATCAGCCTCCGGAACATCTACATCCTTCGGTTACGTCGTGGCCGTTCGAGACCTGGGGAATGGACATTGTTGGTCCTATAACCCCCCCATCAGTCAAAGGCGATCGGTTCATCCTGGCGATCACTGATTACTTCTCCAAATGGGCTGAGGCAGTCCCACTCAGAGAAGTCAAGACGAGCAACGTCATTGCATTCATCAAACACCATATCATCTACAGGCATGGTGTTCCAAGACGAATCATACACGACAACGGTCCTCAATTTATCAGCAACGCCTTCATAAGGTTTTGCGAAAAGTTCAAAATTCAGGACATCTCGTCAACAGCTTATAATCCCACAGCAAACGGGTTAGCTGAAGCCTTCAACAAGACTATCATAAAACTCTTGTCAAAGCTTGTGAAAAATAACAAGCGAGATTGGGATGATAAGCTCGGCGCAGCTCTATGGGCCTATCGTACCACTGTACGTACACCGACCGGCGCAACCCCGTATTCACTGGTATACGGATGTGAAGCCGTTCTCCCTTTGGAAATCCAAATTCCATCTCTTCGGATCGCTCTTGCAACCCAGATGACGACCGAAGAACAACATCAGAAGCGCCTCGAAGAACTCGAGATGCTCGATGAAAAGCGCCTGGAAGCTCAGCAGCATATTGAGCTTTACCAAGCCAGAATTTCTAGAGCCTTCGACAAAAAAGTTCGACAAAGGAGTTTTAAGGAAGGGGACTTGGTCTTAACCGAGAAACATCCTATGATCCTTAACTCCAAGAAGAAAGGCAAGTTTGAACCCAAATGGGAGGGACCGTTCGTAGTAGAAACAGTTTACTCGAACGGCGCCTATCGTCTAGTCACCAAAGAGGGTGATCGGCTCATGATGCCAATAAATGGCAAATTTCTGAAAAGATACTATCCTTAGTATCCTCAGAAGAATTGAGGTACTGGGAAGTTCCCGGAAGAATACCGCATCGGGGTATTCTTAGGGATAACCTGATCGCTGATGAACAAGAAATCAATATTCGAATTCCGAATATTCTTGTTTGTCAGAATTTAACTCTCGCAAACACTCTTTTGCTGAGATGAGATCTAATCGCAGAACTTTCAGTGGTTTCTGACTACTCATAGTCTCCACCACACCATTCCAGTTTGGTCAAACCTTATGACAGTTAGGACCAAAGCCAGAATCCCCTCTCGATTCGCCCAAAGAACGAGAGGTCCACAAATCGAGTGATCAGACCTTCTTTCGGTTATGATTATTCTCACATTCCCCATTTGGTCAAACCTTACGACAGTTAGGGCCAAAGCCAAAATCCCCTCTCGATTCCTCCAATGAACGAGAGGTCCACTTTCAATTCAAATGACCAAACCTTATGACAGTTAGGGTCGTTTGAACCTTTCGATTCGGTAACCAAACCTTACGACAGTTAGGGTATCCGAATCTTTTCGATTCTCGGAGTGGAGATCCCACTTCTAGTTTCACCTGTCGGATCCTGGGGGTGGAGATCCCACCTCGAGTTT
>BQKN01062873.1:105718-137452 GCA_022839385.1 Asparagus kiusianus | reverse complement strand
AAACGACGGAGCCCAAACACCCGGAGGGGGCTCGGCAAAAACCGAGCCACCTCACGGTGGCTCGGCCCAAGCCGAGCCACCCTGAGGTGGCTCGGTGGCCGAGCCACCTTGGGCCGAGCCACCCCGGGGTGGCTCGGCATGAGCCGAGCTACCTTGAGGTGGCCGGCCCCCCCTGTGTGTTGGCCACACGTGCCGCAAGCACAGTTCAGATCTCCTATAAATAGGAGAGGTGGTTTATCATTTTAAAGGGTTGGAAAAATTGGAGTCGAAGCTCTGCCAAATTCAGATCTCAAAACTTAAAAAGATTGGAGCTTTACAACTTTGAAGGCTTGGACTTCCAGATCCGGTGCTCAGCGATCGTCAACGCCAAATAAGGCAAGAGTTCGAGAGGATCGGATCTCAGATCTACGTGGTTTTTCTCCGGATCAAAGCTTGGTCTTTGATCCCGAGATTAGGGTGATTATTTCCTTGGTGAATTAATCCCCTCGGCTATTATTTCCTTTGTGAAATAATACCCGGCGTACTGCGTAGATCCGACCGGATCTAGATCTCGCGGTGGTCAACGGATAAACCCCCGGCGCAGGCAAACAACCCACGCAAGCGAGCGACCGCAAAACAGGAGCTCGTGATTTGTTCGGTAAACAAGAGAAAGTTGTAATCTTTTTTCATTTCTTTTATTTGATTTTTCATTGTAACCGGATCTTTGTAATCGATAAACTGTTACAAGAGTGTGCAATGGAATCAATGAAGAAAGACACGATTTTTCCCGCGAACAGGCCCACCAACATCTTATAAATACGCAGGTATTACTAGGGTTTTCGGTGTGGGAACAGTGCCAAGGGGAACAGCGACTGGGAGAAAAATTGTTGTGGAAAAGCTGCTGTGGGAAAAAGCAGGCGGCAGAAAATTACAGTGAGGGTTTTTTCTGGCTGTTTCTGAGAGAAAAGCAGAGAGATATTTGTGGAGAGAAAAAGAGGGATTTACAAAAGAGAGGTCAATTTCTTTTGGGTAAAAATTAGATTTTTTTTCTTTGAGACGAGCTTGTGGGTTGTACAAGTCGTCAGTGTTCTTCTCATAGTGGAATCTCCCCTCACCCCTCCCGTGGACGTAGGTAATTTTGCCGAACCACGTAAATCTCGTGTATTTATTGTTTTCTGGGTGTTGGCTATTGCTTGTAGGTTCCCTCAATATTTGATCTTAGAGCTGATGAGAGGAAGAGTGTATATTTCACTTTGATGAAATATATCACTTTCGATTCTTGTTTCCTTTGAGAAATAAGAATTTCACTATCTATTCTCGTTTCCTTTGAGAAACAAGAATATAGAGGTTGACTTGTGCTTTTGTGACAACAAAAGTCAGGGCTTTCTCTCAGGTGATATCGCTTCCGCGGCGATGGGCGTGACTCTGCGCCCAACAATTGGTATCAGAGCTGTTATTCAGATTGGGAGTGGTGTAGCTTCTGATTTGAGGTGGTGCTCGGTAATTTTTTCTGAGAGAAGCGGTTTATTAATACAAGCGGAGAATGGCGTCAACAAGTAAAACAGTTAAAGTTGGAAAATACGAGATTGAAAAATTCAATGGGAAGAATGATTTTTCCTATTGGAGGATGCAGATGAAGAACACGTTGATTTCACAGAAATTGCACAAAGCTTTGGCAGGAAAAGAGAAGAAGCACAAGGATATGTCTGATGAGGATTGGGAGGAGCTGGATCTGGAAGCACGGACGTCGATTATCCTTTGCCTTGAAAGGGATGTAGCTTTCTTGGTAGATGAAGAGGAAACGGCTGCGGGCGTGTGGTCGAAGTTAGAAGCCACCTTCATGACGAAGAGTCTAACGAACCGGATCTATTTGAAATCCAAATTGTATACTTGCAAGATGGAGGAGGGCTCATCAATCCGGGAATACATCAACAAGTTTGATAGGATAATATCGGATTTGAAGGACATCGATGTGACTATAGAAGACGAGGATCAGGCGCTTCTACTATTTCTATCTCTACCGAAGTCTTATGAGAACCTGGTGCAAACATTGATGCTTGTGGGAGACAATTTGACGATGGATGAGACTAGAACAGCGCTTCTAGCGGATGACCTTCGGAAGATTGCAACCAGCGATATGACTACTGGTGTTAACAAAGAACAAGGGCATGGATTGTTTGCTAGAGGAAGGAGCAATGAGCGAGGAAAAGGCAAGGGAGGAAAGTCTAGATCTAAATCGAGACCTCTTGCGGGAAAAGCGTGCTTCAAATGCGGTGAAGTTGGGCATTTCAAGGTTGACTGTCCAAACAAGAGAGTAGGTGGGAAGAAGAACAACAACAAGACTGAGAGGAGAGAAGGCAAGGAATAAGTGAGCTACGCTTCAGAGGGAGGGAGCGATAAAGAATGCTATGTTGTTACGGGTGGCGAAGATACCTCCGGTAAGTGGATACTTGATTCAGGTTGCTCTTACCACATGTGTCCAAATAGGAAGTGGTTTACTATCTATAGGAGCATTGATGGTGGAACCGTATTGATGGGGAATAACTATGCTTGTAAAACGGTTGGGCTCGGTGATATAAAAATCAAGATGCATGATGGAGTGGTCAGAACCCTAACGGACGTGCGGAACGTTCCCGACTTGCGGAAGAATCTTATCTCAGTGGGTGCATTGGACTCTGGTGGCTGTAAGATTGTTACAGAGAACGGAGTGAAGAAGGTTGTTTGAGGTTCCCTAACAGTGATGAAGGGTGTTCATCACGGTAATCTATATACTCTCTCGGGTACGACGGTGACAGGAGATGCAGTAGTTGGAACTGAAGGAAGTGGTGGAGACCCATGTGAGCACACACAGTTGTGGCATAGGCGGCTTGGGCACATGTCAGAGAAGGGTCTAGTTCTGCTTGGTAAGGAGGGTTTGCTGAATAATCTGAAGAAACCTTGCATGGATTTTTATGAGGATTGTGTGTATGGAAAGGCGCACAGGGTCCAATTCTTGAAAAGCAATCACAAGAGCAGATGTATACTAGATTATGTGCACACGGATGTTTGGGGTCCGGCTCAGACAACTTCCGAGGGTGATTCCAGGTATTTTGTCTCGTTC
This sequence comes from Asparagus kiusianus, assembly GCA_022839385.1. Taxonomy (NCBI): domain Eukaryota; kingdom Viridiplantae; phylum Streptophyta; class Magnoliopsida; order Asparagales; family Asparagaceae; genus Asparagus; species Asparagus kiusianus. The sequence continues at coordinate 134,373 of BQKN01062873.1, read as the reverse complement.
ATAGACGATTATTCTAGGTATGCTTGGATTTATTTTCTTAAGCATAAGAATGAGGTATTCGAGACATTCAAGAAGTGGAAAGCAATGGTTGAGAACAGGACAGGCATGAAATTAAAGACACTGAGATCTGACAATGGTACAGAGTATACAGATGGTGCTTTCAAGAAGTTCTGTGATCAAGAGGGCATTGTTTGACACTGGACAGTCAGGTCAACACCACAGCAGAACGGGGTCGTGGAGAGACTGAACCGAACATTGTGGGAGAAGGCAATGAGTATGCGATCTTATGCTGGATTGGGCAACGAATGGAGGGCAGAAGCGGTGGCTACAGCATGTTACATTGTGAACCGTTCTCCACATTCTACACTAGATGGTGATACACCCTATAGGGTGTGGTCAGGAGAACATGCAGATTATGAGAGGCTCAGAATTTTCGGATGTACCGCCTATTATCATGTCAACGAGGGAAAGCTTAACGCAAGGGCCAAGAAGGCGATATTCTTGGGGTATGCAAAGGGAGTAAAAGGCTACCGCCTTTGGTGTACAAAAGATTCGAAGTTCGTGATCAGTAGGGATGTTACTTTTGATGAAAAATCCATGATTGCTAGGACGCCCAAGGATGATGGTGTTGGGACTGTTGGGACTTCAAAGTCTCAGGTTATTAAGATAGAACCTAAAGACCAACCAGGTTCTAGTCATGTTCAAGTGGAAAATCAGGTAGATGATGAGCTTGAGCAAGAGGAGGTTCAGCAGGAGAATACACAGGCACTGTAACAACAGCAGCTCGAGAATACTTTGGCTTCCACTAGGCCAAAGCGAGCATACAAGCAGGTACAAAAGCTGGGGGCTGATTAACCCCTGAAGCACTATGAGCAGGTTAATTTGGTTGAATACGCACTCTCGGTGGAGGAATATGAGCCGGTCTCCTTCAAGGAAGCTATTCGAGATAAAAATAGTGAGAGTTGGTTGGCTACGATGGAGGAAGAGATGGAATCCCTTCGGAAGAACCAAACATGGGAGGTGGTCCCATTGCCTGTAGGAAGAAAAGCTATTGGTTGTAAGTGGGTGTATAAGAGAAAGGAAGATCCTTCAGAGCTCGGTGGCACAAGGTACAAGGCGAGGCTAGTGGCTAAAGGGTTTGCATAAAGAGAGGGTGTGGATTACAATGAGATCTTTTCTCCGGTGGTGAAACACACTTCTATTCGGGTGTTATTGAGTATTGTTGCTCATGGTGATATTGAGCTGGAACAACTCGATGTTAAAACGGCCTTCTTGCACAGAGACTTGGATGAAGAGATCTACATGCATCAACCTGAGGGCTACAAGGTTGAGGATAAGGAGCATCATGTATGTCGCTTGAGGAAATCACTCTATGGACTGAAGCAATCTCCTCGACAGTGGTACAAGCGATTTGACTCCTTCATGCTAAAGCATGGGTTTTCCCGAAGCACCTATGATTGCTGTGTTTACATTCGGAAGCTTCGTGAAGGTGATTATATCTGTCTCCTTTTGTATGTGGATGACATGCTTATTGTTTCTAAGAGCGGGGTGGAGATAGATATGTTAAAATCTCAACTTGGTAAAGAGTTCGAGATGAAGGACATGGGCGCTACTAGAAAAATACTGGGTATGGAGATTAGAAGAGAGCGGGCGAATCGGCGATTGTTCTTGAGTCAGAAGGGCTATATAGAGCGGGTGATCGCAAGGTTCGGGATGCAAAGTGCTAAGTCGGTGGCGACTCCATTGGCTCCACACTTCAGGCTTTCAGGTAAACAATCTCCCACTACAGCGGAAGATAAGGCACACATGGAGCGTGTTCTTTATGCTAGTGCAGTTGGCAGTTTAATGTACGCAATGGTGTGTACACGCCCAGATATTTCACAAGCGGTTAGTGTGGTCAGCAGGTTCATGGCGAATCCGGGAAAGACGCACTGGGAAGCGGTGAAATAGGTCCTAAGGTACTTAAAGGGTACCGCGGATACGGGTCTGTGTTTTGGTGGAGATACATGTCAGATTGATGTGTTTGTTGACTCTGATTATGCAGGTGATCTAGATAGACGGCGATCTACTACTGGTTATGTATTCAGGATATATGGAGCTCCAGTTAGTTAGCGATCGATGTTGCAGTCTACAGTGGCACTTTCTACTACAGAGGCCGAGTACATGGCCATGGCAGAGGGAGTGAAGGAAGCATTGTGGTTGTGGGGTCTTCTAGACGATTTGGGGATTGAGCAGGAGAACGTGAACTTGTGGTGCGACAGTCAAAGTGCGATTCACTTGGCGAAAAATCAAGTTCATCATGCTCGTACCAAGCATATCGATGTCAGGTATCATTTTGTACGGGATGTCATAGAGGAAGGTGATATTTCTCTCATGAAGGTGCACACGAATGAAAATCCTGCAGACATGTTAACCAAGGTGGTCACAGGTAGCAAGTTTAAGCATTGCTTGGACTTGTGATTTGCCCAAGAGGGCATGGCCCTTCGGGGCGGTGACGGGGTGAGGTGGAGACTATATGGAGAACAAATTCTGCAGAACTACGGTTAGCTTGATCCCGGTGGAGGGTACGTAGGCAGCCGCGGTAAAGTGGCGCACCTGGTTTGGCCTGGTTTGGTGTTTCAGATCTATCTCTGGTGATGTTCGCAGTGTTCTTCTGGTGTTCGTCCAACATTTGAGGTTTATCAAATGATGTACGAGGTGGAGAATTGTGAACTCGGAGGAAAATCCATGAACGCGGAGGCAAAGCGCATCAACTTCGTAGGGTCCACCCACGTGCCTATGTGTGAAACAACCCCAGGCAAGCGGGTTTCTTCACCGGCCCACCAACATCTTATAAATACGCAGGTATTACTAGGGTTTTCAGTGTGGGAACAGTGCCAAGGGGAACAGCGGCTGGGAGAAAAATTGCTGCGGAAAAGCTGCTGTGGGAAAAAGCAGGCGGCAGAAAATTACAGTGAGGGTTTTTTCCGGCTGTTTCTGAGAGAAAAGCAGAGAGATATTTGTGGAGAGAAAAAGAGGGATTTACAAAAGAGAGGTCAATTTCTTTTGGGTAAAAATTAGATTTTTTTTTTCTTTGAGACGAGCTTGTTGGTTGTACAAGTCGTCGGTGTTCTTCTCATAGTGGAATCTCCCCTCACCCCTCCCGTGGACGTAGGCAATTTTGCCGAACCACGTAAATCTCGTGTATTTACTGTTTTCTGGGTGTTGTCTATTGCTTGTAGGTTCCCTCAATATTCGGTCTTAGAGCTGATGAGAGGAATAGTGTATATTTCACTTTGATGAAATATATCACTTTCGATTCTTGTTTCCTTTGAGAAATAAAAATTTCACTATCTATTCTCGTTTCCTTTGAGAAACAAGAATATAGAGGTTGACTTGTGCTTTTGTGACAACAAAAGTCAGGGCTTTCTCTCAGGTGATATCGCTTCCGCGACGGTGGGCGTGACTCTGCGCCCAACACACTATTTTACTTTATCAATTTACAAGAAAGGATCCCCTTTTTATTAATTGTACTGCAAGACATTGACATTCTCCCAGACAGTACCTCCTCCAAAACAGTGAAAGGAAGAAAAAAGTCTTAAGCAGGTGGTTAAACTTGCATCTCAACAACTCTATTCTTCTCTTCAATCGAGGGGTATAAGCAGGTGGATAAACATGCATCTCAACAGCTCTATTCTTCTCTTCAGCTGGGGGTAGTTTTGATTCAGTGCAACTAAGGGCAATGCAAGTGCTAGCTATATGCTAAAGGCTTCAGTGTAACTATAATTGCAATGCAACTATTAGCTGTATGCAAAAAACCTTCTTATCCCAAACATCAACAAATCCCAAGATTGAGATACAAAAACCACCATATGCGTCAAAACTCAAAGAAAGAAAGGATTTAGTAACTTATCATCAGAACTTAAAGAAAGAAAGGATTTAGTAACTTATCATTTAAAATTTGGGACGAGACGGACTTATTACATATCATTTTAACTAGGAATATCAGACTTTTTCCAAACAAAGGCCATAACCCAGCTTTATTAATGTGCCAAGCCTCACTGGCGAAAAAACTCAAGTTGAGCAAAAGATATCACTTCTATTTTTTGTGTACATATATATTCAACCAAAAATTTACAGCATTTACATATGCCTTTCAGTTTCATCTCAGAGCAGAAACAACTCGAAGGGCTCTCTCTACGGTACAATGTTCTGACATGGGCATCAGCCCTGAGAAAATGAGAAGTGAACATTCTGAGGCAATATATAGGCGAATATAAGAACATTGTGAAGTGACACATCAGCGATTTGAAATAGAGACCTGAAAAAAATGGGAATAAAGGCTTCATTGTCATTGTCGTTATAAAAATACAATATTTTAGTAATGTACCCTATAACATGTGTTATATCAGTATAAGTTGAGTGTAATAATAAATTTTTTTGGCTTTGTTTAAGACCTGAAGTCTTTAAGTATTTGCTTTTGAATTGTTTGTTAGGCCTTGATTGCTTCTTGCTTGATCATGATTGATATTCAGTGACATCATTATGCTTGTGATTCTGAATTTATGATTTGTGAAAGTGAATATGAAATTATGAACGAGAAATACAGCTTTGTGATGATACCTTCAGACATTTTATTGAGATACTTGTTAGTAAATTCGTGTATCTTGTAACGAGATTAGAATTTTTACCAAGACATATATTATTTTATTTTAGAATCATTGTGCTATTTATTAAAATTATTTTGGATATTTTAATTTTTTAAACAAAAATATAACATGTAACCTACTCTGTGTTTTGCTATATGTGCTTTAATCTGTTGAGAAGTTAACTATTATGTGCTTTAATCTATCAAAAAGTCAGACGTTACGCTATACAAACCTGATCACTATACATCATCAAGCAGACACAAAGATGTCATGCATCAAATCCATATTGTGAACCAACACACATTATCCGGATTTATCTTGGACGCTGAGGTAAGTTATTAAATTAATATTGTGAACCAACACACATTATCTGGATTTTGAAATTACTCTAGGAAGGGTGAATAGGGTAATCAAACAATAAATGTGTAATTAATGAAATTCAGTGCAACACAAGACACAATATAACAATAAGGCAATAAATGAGCGAGAGAGAGGGTAAGAAAATAATTAGCCAAATGAAGGCTCGATGTGTTCATGAGGTTCGGTCCTCTCGACCTACGTCCCCAACCACCTCTCCCGATGGTAATCCACAAATCATAACCCGGTTTGAAAGCTGAAACTTCTACACAATGATCTCCTCGAGATCTCACAATCCACACAATGATCTACTAGAGATCAAGCTCTCCACACAATACAATAAGATGGAAAAATCTTTCTTACAACAATCCTATAGCAAGGATTAAAAGATGACAATTGAAGCTTGGGGTTGTGGGATTTTAACGTGAAAGACCGAAATTGAGTAAGATGAAAGTTTAAGCTCAAAACACACAAAAACACAAACTCAAGTATATTTTCCTGCTTGCTTTTGTTCCTGCACAAATGGGGGCTGGAAGATATTTATAAGCACTCAAAACAATAGTCCAAATCCCAAGAAAATCCTCAAAACCAACAAAATCCCCAAAATCTCGGAGTTTGGAAAAATGACCCTTACGGTACTTTCGGTCGATCGGTGGACCATGGTCGGTCGACCGATGAGTCGACCGTTGGCTGAAACAGCAATTTGGAAACACCGTCGGTCGACCGATATGTATGTATCAGTCGCCTGGTCACCTATCATCGGTCGACCGATGAACATGTATCAGTCGACTGATGAGCACTAGCCTACAGGGTCTGAGAACCTATTTCTGATCGGTCAACTGGTTGCACTTTGTCGGTTGACCGATGAAGGGGTTTCGGTCGACTGATTAAAGAGTGTCAGTCGACTGATAACAGATACATACAGACACTTGATTTTTCCAGACTTGTTGATATTCTAAAATGATTTAAAATATTAAATCAACTCTAAAAATAATAAAACTTGGGAGAATACTTATAAATATGAAAATGAGTATGTTAGAGAAGAAATTTTTCAAATAGCATCTTGTATTTGTGAAAATCATTATTTCGCCAAAACGTCAAAAATATGAGTTTTGAAAAGGTGTGTGTGATCCCCAAATGCTTCAAAAGTTATCTACATTAATTCTTGCCTACATTATGATCTAGATAGAAAATAAAAATTTAAATACCGCTCACAAATGTATACAACTCTTGAGACTCGATATTTGCTAATTTGTTGATGAAGCTCCTCTTGAATATGTTGCGTTTGAAAGCTCTTCTTCATTAAATTGCCTCCATCTCCATGAATATCATCGTTGTGGTGCAAAATTTCATCCATCCTCCAATAGTGGCACTAAAATGCTTGATAAAATACATCCTGCGTTATATCACTCAACAAGCAATTAATATCAATAATGGGGTTTGTAAATCATCATCAAAATAAGAGACCTAACAATCTATCCCTTTTTGATGATGATAAACCATCATTATACAAGAGCATAAATAAAATTATGACTTATAGATAGTTACTCCCCCTATCTATAAGACTCTCCCCCTATCTATGTGCATAAAGCGTAGGACATTTTTCTCCCCCTTTGTCACCATCAAAACAGGGCATAAAAGATATACATGTTGTAGATCTCACAAGACACTCCTCCAAGTGTTGGCCTACCCGTGTCATATTCCTCAAGTGTTTAGATTTACCACCTCTCTCTAGGCTTTACTACCAACACATTCTGTTGTGTGTTGCGGAAGCCAAACAACCAAACCAATGTGCTATGAGAAATCAAATCAAACGAACGTCGAGAGAAGGCCAAACGAACCAAATCAATACCACAAACACAAACAACCAATTTTAACGTGGTTCGACAAGTTGCCTACGTCCACGGGGCAAGAAGAGGATAGGGTTTTTCACTAATAGAGAAAAAGAGTACAAACTAAGATTACAAATCACTCAACCTCACCAATTAATTTCACCAACAAATCTCTAATTTTCTCCAAATAAAACTCTAACCAATAGCTTAGAAAATACCTCTTTTCTGTGTTCCAAATATCCCCAATTTTCTTCTCAATTCTCTCTTCCAATTGTTCCATATATATAGAAATCCTAAAATTATAAACATACTAGGAATTCTAAAACAAAAAACAAACTAGATTAGGAATCCTAATAACCTGTTACCAAAACAGAATTGGAATCATGTTACCAAAACAGATTAGGAATTCTAATAACCTGTTACCAAAACAAATTAGGAAACATATTAGGAACCTGCTATCCAATAATTCTCCACATCGGTGAAGTTTTTCCAAAACTGAGCCGACACCAATACCAACCAAACGTCTCACTTGTTACGTCTAGTACGAAGTGGAACAAATCTACGACAACGGACTCAATCCACAACAAGTCGAGAACCCAAATGAGAATGCGAACAAACTCCAAATGTCGGTATCAACTCACCAAACCGACTGCATCATAAATGACTACCTAAGTATCCTCTTGCCCAAGGAATCAAGCATTCACGTAGTTCACCCAAACGGCCTCCAAAGACCCTCAACCAAATAGAAAAGTTTACAACTCTTCATCAATATTACTAATGGATCTGCAACTGATAGCGCTCCTAATGGCCCCAAACTAAAACAAATCATACACATCCACCTGAGGTGAACCAATGGCCGCATCCAAAACATGTCCACCAGCTGCACTCGAATCCAAAACCAACTCATCATCTGCATCCAAATCCAAATGATCTCCAAACTGTGTCACCTCAGCTAGAATCTCAAACGATGCAGTATGATCTGGAGTATGTGGAGTAATCTCCACCTAATGTATGTTGACCTTCTTGTTTTAATGATGATTTAACAAACAATTTACATCTAATATTGTTTGTCTAGTGTTTGTGTATTTCTATTTATTATAGACAAACAACATGTTGGAGGATGGATGGATTGCGCCATAACGATCATATCAAATGGAGGTTGGCGGAATAGTGGGTGAAGCCTATGCAATTCAAGTTGAAGATCCAAGTTCTAGCTTCATCCGCAATGTGTACCAAGTCAAGCTTATTGAAGATCAAGATCAAGCTTAGGTAATATTAGTTTAGGTTTATATTATGTGTGTTGGTAATTTAAACTCAATCATATATACACACACATTATATTGGTTTCCTTGTATATATATAGTTATATATAAAACACAAGCTATATATACACACACACAATTTAGTTTTGGTATATATAGTTATATATATACATACATAGTTTTGAGTTTTCATGTTTATAAATATGAGATTACATATTTCATATTTATTATTCTGTTTTAGTTTAGCTATATAGATATGAAACAAATTTACATTCATATATATAATCATATGTTTCATACTCTATTTTGTTTAAGAATATATTGCATAGAATATGTAATTTTGTGAAAATATTGTTTTCATGGTTTATGGACTTAACAATCATTCATTAAGTCCACAAAATCATTTTGTAAAGTTTCAAAATATGGTTTAGCCAAAATGTCAAAATTCATGTGTTCACATTTTTATGTTTTGGACTATTTTGCAAAATAATAATATTTCTCATTTGGGAGGTCTTTTTTAAAAAATAGTTTTTATAGCATGTTTATTATCATGTCTACAATCATCTTCCAAAGTTTCATAATTTTTGGAATTTATTTGATATTTTTTAACATGGTTTAAAGTTGAGTTTTTCTGTGCATTTCAGGTCTGTGCATGTTTAGTCGACTCATAAGTCGACTCACGAAGTGCAGCTGAGTTGTGATTTTTCTTCAGCTGAGTTGTGATTTTTCTTCTGCTGAGTTGACTCATATAAGCTGACTCATAAGTCTACTCATGAGTCGACTCATAAGTCCACTCATAAGTCGACTCATAAGTCGACTTATGAAAGAGCCGTTGCACAGTAACAGCTAGTTTCCAGCAGTATTTTTTGGGGGCTTTTTGGTCTTTTTCTTGGGGTTTTGCTGAAGTTTTTGGTTCCAATAAATACCCCATTGCTCTCATTTTTCAGTTTAATCTAAGAGAATGTTTTAAGAAAGTTTAACAAGGGTTTAAAGTTTGTTTAAAGGTGTTTAAGCCTTGTTTAAGAGTTTCGTTTGTGAAGATAATTTCACAAGGGTTTGAGGAGATAATCTTTGGTGTTTGAGCTTCAAATCATCTCTCTCTCTCTCTCACTCTTATCATTTATTGGAGAAGTTTTCTAAACTCAATCTAGCTTTACATTTTATTGTTTGATTATCATTTTATTAAGCTAGTGTTTATATTGAGTTTAGTTAATTTTATTTATCTCTTTGTACACACACAACCATTGAGCTTATTGTATTTTCGTACTTAGTATAATTTGGGTTGTGGGATTGTGTGACTTAGAGTGTGAGCTTACATTGTGTTCTCATCCATTGTAGAGAACAAATTTATTTGTATTTGTGCCTAATTATGAGGATCACTTTGTAATATACTTGTACACTGAGAGGAGTGTGTAGTGAGGACGGAGTCGATACCGAGAGGAGTGGCATCGGTGGCCTAGTGAGAGGTGATAATTTCGAGTACTTGAGGGAGTCGATACGTGAGGACCAACACTTGAGGTTGTAGCTTGTGTATGTACATTGTGAGGATTTGTGAGAGTTGTCGGTTGACTTGATAACCGAGTGTGTAGAGTTTTCGGTTAGCTAAAAAACCGAGTGTGTAGAGAAGTTTTGGCTTTCAAATCGGATTGTGTAGTGGATTCTCCCCGGGTGTGGGGAGCGGAGACGTAGGACGGAAGGTCCGAACTCTGTGATCATTTTCTTGTGTTTGAGTTTGGCATTAGCGCATTTATTCTTGCATATTGTTATATCGCCATTGTTACATGTTAATTTTGTTTACCCTTGTTTATATTATATATCTTTGCACATATCTTGTAACATATCATACTTGCTAGGATATATTTGTTAGTAAGTTTTAATTAGCATTTAAATCGGATTAGATTAGCATATACCATATTCACCCCCCCTAGGGTTCTTTTATAGCGATCTTTATATCTAACAATGTGAAGTAGCATCACTTTCCACCCCCTGTGATATCCTAATGATCTGTTGAACACTCTCCACCTTCCGAGAGTCAAATGTGACATACCTGCTCAGAACAAAATCAGAACCTCCTAACTGATAATCAAACGAACCTCTGAATCCCAAACGTGCAATCGGATCAAATCTCACATCCTCGATGTGACCAATTGCTGGGCAATCAAATATCCGACGTAACCTAAAATCTGAACCAGCTCCATCAGATCCAAAATCTCCACACGCAGAAGTCGGCAACCTATGACCAAGATGACCCAAATATGTCGAAGCTCCAAAACCAAAACCAATGCTTGACAACCAACGTCGATCCCCTCCAGTAAGGAACGACCCATCAAAACTGTCATCTCATCTCGTCGCCCCAATGTCTCCACATCAATGAAGTGTCTCAAACTGTCATGAGCTCGGCACAAATGCAAGAAAAAACCTCTACCAAAGCTAGAATGACGTGTTACCTTTCTGCTAATACACTTCTTCTAATTGTTGTTGACTTCTAGGACTTCATACAAACAGGACCTGGTTACAACCCACCAATACATAGAACAATCCCAAACTGCGAAAACCAAATACCGATTACCTCCCAATGATGCCTCCTTGGAAGGCTCCTAAATGCCTGACTGAACACCACCTAAAACATCCATCGATCGATGGATAGAAGTGTCAAACTCCACCTCGATCTTCTTGCTCATACCAATGTGCTCAAAGGATTTTAATCTGCAGGTCAAAGCACTCCTCAAAAAACCATGCACGACATAACCAATCAAATAACCCAGCCTCTAATGTCAGAGTCTAACCAAATCCAAAGAAGTCGTCAGCTCTCTATCAAACACTGTGCTCCTAATCAAATAATACAAATTATTCTTCCTAACGCCCTTCATCACAATCATGGACCCCAATGTGACCCTCAAACGTGAATCGACCAAGGTCACCCTATAACATGCTGCCTCTAAAACTCCAAGTGAAATGATGTTCTTCTTTAACTGAGGAACGAACCTCACTCCAACCAACTTCTGAATCACTCCGTCACTCATCCTAATCCGAATAGTATCGCTACCACCAATAGGACATTCATGATCATTACCCATGAGCATGACCTTCCCTCTTTCCAACTCTTGAAAGCTGGAGAACCAATCCCTCCTAGGGTAAATATGGTAAGAAGCACCCGAATCCAATATCCACACTGTAGAGTCGGCAACACAAACTGACAGTAATGCAGATAACGAGTAGCCCGAAGAATTCGAATCTGAATTATTACCACTAACCTTGACAACATTCACCTCTGAAACTTAAATAGCTTTCCCCTTATTCTTCCCGGCTAGATCAACCAACTTTGGGCATTCGGCTTTCCAATGTTCATCCTCTTTACAAAAGGCACATTGATTCCTAAGAACTCCAAGATGTACCCCTCTAGACTGTGACCTCCTACCACGGATTAGACTCTTTACTCTTGCGACCAATGCCCCCGCTACCGGCTCAACTGAAGTCTCATTATCCTTCTTTCGAAGCTGATAATTCACAAGTGCAGCGGTGACCTCACTATAAGAAAGAGATGCCTTCCCATTAATAAGAGTAAGAACGAATGTCTCATATTTCTCGTCAGGCAAGGAACTCAACAATAACAATGCATTGTCCTCATCTTTAATCATCACATCTACATTCGTCAAATCCGCAAGAAACTTCGTGTAGTGATTTATGTGATCACCAATGGAGGTCCCCTTCTTCAATTGGAAGCGATAAAGCCTCCTCTTCAAATGCAAGCCGTTCTCTACACTCTTGGTCAAATACTTGCCCTCTAGGATCTCCCAAATCTTCTTAGCCGAAGTCTCATTGATCACATCATATTTTAAATCTTGAGTCAAACAAGATCTAATCACACCACACGCCGTTCTATTCATCTTTTTCCAAACCTTCTCCTCAATGTCGTTCGGTTTCCTATCCAACTCCAAAGTATCTTCTAAATTTTACGCATTGAGCGCATCCAAGACTTTACATCTCCAAAGACCAAAATTATTTGTACCATTAAACTTCTCCACGTCTATCTTCATAGAGTGAATATTCAAACTTTGGACGATCTTCACGCTGGAAGTATCCTCCATAACTCCTTCTTTCCCGACCATCTTTCTCAAAGCACCAAAATAAATGCGGAACAAATGAAGAATAGATCCAAAACTAAAAAAATAGAGTCTTTACCAAAAAGATCTCACCTTTATCACCAAACAAAGCCCTAGAGGAGCCTCCAAAACGACCTACTCCTCCAAATAGCCCAAGCGTAGCCCGAGCTCTGATACCACTTGTTATGCACTGCGGAAGCCAAACAACCAAACCAACGTGCTACAAGAAATCAAATCAAACGAACATCCAGAGAATGCCAAACGAACCAAATCAATGACACAAACACAAACAACTAATTTTAACGTGGTTCTGCAAGTTGCCTACGTCCACGGGGCAAGTGTTGACCCTATAGTTTTGATGATGATTTGTCAAACAATTTATTACTAATAAGTTTTCTAGTGTTTTGTGTTTATGCTCTCTTTTCAGGTATTTCAATACACGCCAATCAAGTGTTAAAGATTCAAGTTCATTTGCGTGGATTTATCTAGGTATATGTTTAGTACACTTACATATATTGTATGATTATATCTAAGCTCAACATATGTACACTTAACACGTTTTCTGACGTTTTCTATTTTTCATCAAACGTTGTTACAGTAACTTTTAATTCACGATGACAGCTCTTTCGTACTTTATTATATACATATAATACATGTACAATATACATATACATATTTACAAGTTCTATATCAACTTTCACTTTCATAAAAACAAAAACAAAAACAGGTTTTCTAAGCAGTTTTCAAAAACAGGTAGTTTTTACAAACGAAAATTGTTTTTTCAAAAATTCCTTTTTAAACATGTTTATTTTATCATTTAGAAACTTTCCCCAAAGTTTTACTATTTTTGGATGTGATTTGATATTTTTAACGAATTTTCAAAACTACCCTAAAACCTGTCTGTTTGCCTATATCAGTTTTCGGTCGACCGACAGTGGTTTTCTGAGCTCATACTCGTGGTCGACCGCACCGGTCGACCGAGAGAATTTCCGATCGACCGAAAATGCCGTCGGTCGACCGCCAGCTCTAAACCCTGATTATCTGAGCTTTTGAGCTTAGCGGTCGACCGGACCGGTCGACCGCTGAAGTGTCAGAACCCTTGTAACGGCTAGTTTTTTTGTCTGTTTTCAAACTTGGTTTTTTGGTCTTTTTACTTATTTTTTGCTGTTGTGTTGGGGTGCTATAAATACCCCATTGCTGTTTTTCCTCTATATATCCAAGAAATTCAAGTTGTGTTTAACAAAGTGCTAAGTGTGTTTAAGAGCTGTTTAAAGGGCTGATTTCATTAATCTGTTTTCAAGAGAAGTTTTCTTCTTCAACAAGAAGTGGCCTTCAAACTCTTTTGGAATCATCTTCTACTGTTCTTCTTGCTTGAGAAGTTTTCTAAACTCTTACATAACTTGTCATTTCATTTTTTATTCATATCTATTTAAATTTCATTCACTGTTATCACACACACATATTTGAGCTTAATATTTTCATACTATATAGTGTGGGTTGTGGGGTGTGATTTAGTGAGTGTGAGCTTCATTGTGTTCTCACTTGTTATTTGAGAATAAATCATTGTATTTAACTTTTATTTGTGAGAATCACTTGTAATACATTTGTACACCGAGAGAAGTATGAGGAGAGAGAGACGGGGTCAAATCCAATAGGAGTGGCGTCGATTGACGAACCTAGGGAGAGGTTGTAATCGAGCACTTGAGGAGGAGGACACGGGCTAGATTCCTACACTTAGTGTGTAAAGTGTGATTGTGAGTGATTGTGTAGTGTGAGAGTTTTCGGTGAACTTGTAAACCGAGTGTGTAGAAGTTCCGGCTTCCAAACCGGATTGTGATAGTGGATATCTCCTCGAGGTGAGGAGCGGGGACGTAGGTCGTGGGGACCGAACCTCGTGAACATATCGTGTGTTTGTGTTTTGCTTAGCGTACTTTCTTTTCATCACTATTATTCATATTCATATCACATCTCTTCTTGCAAGAACAAATTGCTCTTATATTTTTTTAATTAGCCATTAATTAGAATTAGATTAGCATAAGAACCTAATCAACCCCCCCCCCCCCCTCTAGGGTCTAACAACAAGAAGGGATATGATTTTTTACTAATAGAGAAGAAGAGTACAAACTGAGATTACAAACCACTCAAAATCACGAATTAATTTCACCAATAAATCTCTAATTCTTTCCAAATAAAACTCTAACTAATAGCTTAGAAAATACCTCTTTTTGTGCTCCAAATATCCCTAATTTTCTTCGTAATTTTCTCTTCCAATTGTTCCATATATATAGAAATCCTAAAATCATAAATATACTAAGAATTCTAAAACAAAAAATAAAACAGATTATGAATCCTAATAACATGTTACCGAAACAGATTTGGAATCATGTTACCAAAACAGATTAGGAATCCCAATAACATGTTACCAAAACAAATTAGGAAACATATTAGGAACCTGCTATCCAACACACTCTTCTTGGAATTGACCTCGATCTCTCTCCCAACCACTCCTCTAAGTGTCCTTGTGCATTTACAACATGCTATCACAATGAATCCAAATCAAAGGTATCAAGATATAAAAGTTATAACCCAAGAACTAAACATGCAAGGCCATCAAAACAAGTAATCAAATAATACACATGCTTAATTCACCTCTTATACGACAAAAGTCTTTTTCGCTAAGAGGCTTAGTAAAGATGTCCGCTAATTATGATTTAGTATCAATATAAACAAGGAATACATCTTTTCTCTCTACATGATCACGTAAGAAATGGTGGGGTACATTTATGTGCTTAGTCCTAAAATGTAAAACAAAAATTTTTAAAATATTAATAGCACTAGTATTATCACAAAATATTTTTGTATCATGAAAATATAAATCAAAATCAACTAACTTTTGTTTTATCCATAATAATTATGCACAATATAAGTCGATGATAATGTATTTTGCTTCCGTAGTGGATAAGGCAACACAAGTTTGCTTCTTGGATGACCAAAGAACAAGTGAGTTGCCTAAAAATTGACATGTACCACTTATACTCTTGTGGTTTACTTTGCATCCGGCAAGTCGGCATCACAATAACCATAAAGATCAAAAGTAATATTCTTTGTGTTACATCCTAGAAGGGGGGTGATTATGATCTTATGCTAATCTAATCCGATTTTATACCAATTAAAACTAATTAACAAGTTATCCTAGCAAGTATAAAATACAACAAGATATGTGAGCTAAGATAAGTGATATACACAAGGGTAAACAAAATAAACAAGATAGTGGATGATATAAATAATGAGCAATGGACAATGGCGATAAGAAATATAAACATAAGAGAAGTGCGCCAAAGCAAACTCAAACACACGATATGATCACGGAGTTCGGACCTTCCGTCCTACGTCTCCGCTCCCCACTCCCGGGAAAAAATCCACTATCACAACCGGGTTTTCTACGCTCACCCGAATAACGATTACACCTCACAATGTTGGTTTTTAACGCTCACCGAAAATGTTCACACCTCACACTCTCACTCGGTTTTCTAGCTCACCGAAAACTTTACAACAACACACTCGGTTTTCTAGCTCACCGAAAACCTTACAATCTCACAATATAACAAATGATTTGTTCTCTATAATAGATAAGAACTCAATGTAAGCTCACTCTCAATGATACAATCCCACAACCCAAATTATACTATGAATGTAAATACAATAAGCTCAATGGTTGTGTGTGTAAGCAATGAAAAAACAATCAATTAAACTCAATTAAATTCTAGTATATAAAAATTATAAACAAAATAATAAATAGCTAGAAATAGAGTTTAGAAATTCTTCTCTGAAAAACAAGATGGAGAAGTGGATTAAAATTAGGCTCAATCAATGTAGATGATCTTCTCTACTTTTAAAACAATCTTCACAAACCAAACAAACTTTAAACCCAACTAAAACCATTGTTAAAACTCTTTTAAACTTCTTTAAAACTTTCCATTGGGTTGCTTCTGGTAGAAGGGGTTTGAGGGGTTTATATAGGAAGAGAAACCAACAGCAAAAACCCCAAACAAAAGACCAAAAACCCCCAAAGAATCAAAAATCTGATTTTGTACCCAAAATAGCCGTTGGGCAATCGGCGGTCGACCGTGAAAAACTCGCGGTCGACCGCGAGAAACAAAAAGGGCAGGGTTTGGCTCTGGACAACAGACGGTCGACCGTGACGGTCGACCGCGAAACTTTTTGGACTGCATCTGGTCAACTGTCACGGTCGACCGCGAGCCATCAAGAAACAAACTGAGTCTCTGGACTCAGGGATGGTCGATCGCAAACTGACATATGAAATTCCAGGTTTATAAACAGTTTTCTGATTTTAAAACCCTGTATAAAAATATCAAATAAATTCTAAAAAATGTAAAACTTTGTTGATTGTAGACATGATAATACACATGTTACGAAAACTGGTTTTTAGAAAAGACCTCCCAAGTAAAAAATATCATCATTTTATAAAATAGTCCAAAACATGAAAATGTAAACACATGAGTTTTGACACTTTAGCTTAACCATGTTTTGAAACATTACAAAATGATTTTGTAGAACTAATAAAAGATGTATATAATTATTGTTAAGTCCAAAACCTGAGAATACAATATTTTCACAAAATTGCATATTTTTGTAAACTTTTCAAAAGCAATAAATATGATTTCATTAAATATAAACTTGATAATGATAAAATCATATATAAGCATGTAAACATGAAACAAAAATGTATTTTCCAATTATATTCAATTGTTTCATATTTAAACTTGAAAAACCAAAACAATAAATATGAAGAATGTAATTTCATATTTATATATACTTGGAAACCAAAACATGTATGTATATATACGACTATATATATACATAGAAAAACCAAAACGTGTATGTGTGTGTATGATTGAGCTTAAAGTACTAACACACATAATATATAACCTAAAACTAAATATACCCAAGCTTGTGATCTTCAACAAAGCTCTATCTTGGTACACTTGCGGATGAAGCTTGAATTTGAATCTTTAACTTGAATTGCATAGGCTTTACCCACTATTCCACCAACCTCCATTTGATATGATTGTTATGGCGCAATTCCATCCATCCGCTAACGTATTATTTATCTACAATAAATAACAAGATACAAACACTAGACAAATAATATTAGATGTAAATTGTTTGTTAAATCATCATCAAAACAAGAAGGCCAACACTTTGGGTAAAATAAACCAAGTTCAAAAGTGCCATTTATATATCTAGTAATTCTTTTAACCGTAATTAGATGAGATTTTCTAGGGGAAGCTTGAAAACTTGCACATGCACACACACTAAACATAATATCCGGTCTACTAGCGGTAAGATAAAGTAAACTACTTATCATACATCGAGATAACTTTTGGTCTACTTTCTCACCACTTTCATCCAAGTCCAACTTGATAGAGATGCTCATTGGAGTTGGTGCATGCTTAGAGTTTGACATCCTGAATTTTTTCACCAACTCTTTGGCATATTTGATTTGTGACACAAAGATTCCATCATCCATTTGTTTGACTTGAAGACCAAGAAAGAATATAAGCTCTCCCATCATACTCATCTCAAATTGCTCTTGCATAACCTTTAAAAATTCATTGCAAAGAGTTTCATTAGTAGCCCTAATAATAATATCATCAACATATATTTGAACTAATATAAAATTATTTTTTCTTTTTTTAACAAATAAAGTATTATCAATTTTTCCTTTTGAAAAACCATGCTCAATGAGAAAACTAGAGGGACGAGCATACCAAGCTTTTTGGGCTTATTTTAACCCATACAATGCTTTTTGTACCCGGTAAACATGATTAGGAAATAATGGATCAATAAAACCGGGGGTTGCTCAACATACACCTCTTCTCAATAAAACCATTCAAAAACGCACTTTTAACATCCATTTGAAACAATTTGAAGTTTTTAAAGCTAGCAGAGACTAAAACCATTCTAATTGACTCTATTTTTGCAACCGGTGTAAAAGTTTTGTCATAATCAATGTCCTCCTCTTGATTATATCCTTGGGCAACCAAACGAGCTTTATTTCTAGAAACTATGTCAAATTCATCGAGTTTATTTATAAAAACCTATTTTGTTCCCACAACATGAATATCTTTAGGTCTAGGAACAAGTTTCCAAACATTATTTCTTTAAAAATTATTTAATTCATCATGCATATATAAAACCCAAAACTCGTCATTCAAAGCATCATCAACACGTTTAGGTTCAATTTGATATAAGAAAGCAACATTACCACACTCGCTCATAGCCTTTGAGCGAATCAAAACTTTCTCTAGATGGGCTTCCGATAATTTGCTCCTTGGGTTGATCCGGTATAAATTTTCATGCTTTGGGGAGTTCTTCTTGATTAGGTTCAAGCTCTCCTTTCCCATCCTTTGGTGCAACCGTTGAGGACTTATCATTTATTTGCAAGAGTTCCAATCCTCCCTCAATGTCATCATCATCCTTAAGCACAACATCTTGCAAACCAATATTAGTTTCATCAAAGATAACGTTTACAGATTCTTCAACAATGAGTGTTCGTTTGTTGTAAACTCTATAAGTCTTACTCCTTGATGCATATCCCAAAACTATACCAACATCAATTTTTAAAATAAATTTATCATAGTGATCTTTAGTGTTCAAAATAAAACATTTACAACCAAAAATCTAAAAATAACTAATATTAGGTGTTTTGCCAAAATAGAGTTCATAAGGTGTTTTCTTAAAAATAGGTCTAATTAAAATACGATTTAAAACATGGCAAGCTGTGTTGACGGGCTTTCGTCCAAAAATATTTTAGCAAATCAAATGTATTAATCATAGCATATTAATCATAGTTCGTGTCATCTCTTGTATGGTTCGATTTTTTTGTTCAACAACATCATTTTGTTGTGGTGTTCTTGGAGCGAAAACGTATGTGTAATACCATGATGGTCACAAAAATCACCAAAAATTCTATTTTAAAAGTCACCACCATGATCACTTTGAATTTTTACAACTTTCAAATCCTTTTTATTTTTAATTCTTTTTACAAAATGGGCAAATTTTTCAAAACATTTATCTTTATTAGCAAGAAATATAACTCAAGTAAAATGTGAAAAATCATCAAGTATAACAAACACATAATGTTTACCTCCTAGTGAGGCAACACACATAGAACCAAAAAGATCAAGATGAAGTAGTTGTAAGGGTTTAGCGGTGGATACCTCATTAACGGACTTAAAAGAGTTTTTGACTTGTTTACCTTTGGCACACTCCTCATATTGAGAATTTTTAACAAAGGTTAGGCTTGGTAGTCCTCTTACCAAGTTCTTCGTTGATAGCTTGAAAATTAATCTCATGTGGGCATGTCCAAGTCTTTTGTGCCAAGTCCAAGGATCCCCATCCACCACGGTAAGGTATTTTACATCTTGATCTACAGGCTCATCCATCTCAAAAATATACACATTAGATTTTCTAAGGGAAACAAAATTAGTTTTATCTTTAAGACTCACAATACATTTCTCCGCTTTAAAGATAACATCATAGCCTTTGTCACTAAGTTGACTAATACTAAGAAGATTATAATTAAGTTCTTTAAGCAAATAAATATCTTCAATAACGGGAGTGTTTCTTACCAATAGTACTGATACGTACAATTTTACTTTTCTCCTCGCCACCAAAGGAAACATTGTCTCCTTCCTTCCTTGATAGGGTTGCACATAAATCCTTATTACCCGTCATATAATGAGAGCAACCACTATTAATGTACCACACTTTCCTACGTCTTGTGCGAGACGTTCCGTACATGTAAAGAAGTGGTAGAAACTTTAGGTACCCAAATCTTGGATCCTTAAATGTTAGTACTCTTGGTACCCTTAGATACCCATATTAACTCATAAATAATAAACATTATCTCTAATCCAACAATGTGTGGAGGTGTGACCATATCTCGTACAATATGTACAAATAAAGTCTTTCTTGTGGGTAGGGGCACAAGATCTATGATACCATCTTCTTCTAGAATGATGATGAGCATACTAGTAGAAGCATGATTAACTTTTAACATGTCATTTTTATTTTTCAATTTTTCAATTTTTCAAATTGAGACCTTAATTAATTATTTTCAAAATCAAGGTCTCCAATTATTTTATCCTTTAAAGCAATGACATCATTTAGTGAGGATTGTAGTTGCTCAAATTTTGAGTCACATAAATTATGCAACTTTTTGAAAGAAGAATGTTCTTCTGCTAACTTTTTAAATTCAATGTTTAATTTCTCAAGAGTGGTTCCTAGTTCACTTTGCATATAAAAAGATTTATCATTGGAGTCTGATTGTACCTCATCTTCATGAGCCATGAAGCACACATTTAGATCATGAAAGGGGCACTTGGCGACTTCTTCAACACTATCTGAATCGTGTGGTTCAGATTCTTCTCATCCCGCATACATCGCCTTCTTCCCATCACTATCATGTATTTTTCTTTTATCTTGGGACAATCCCTTGCTATATGTCTCGGTTCATGGCACTCAAAGCATTTACCTACACGAGAGGAGAGTTTGTTAGAACGATTGTTTCTAAAAAAATTATTCATTTTTACCAATCTTGATATTCTGCTTCAGAGGTGTGCCACTTCTTTGGAGACATCAATTTCACTCTCAGATGAGGAGGAGTTGCTCTCAATTAGTCCTTTGAGAGCTATTGACTTCATCTTTTGGGAAAGCTCTTCGTTTGCTCGTGGGGGTTCTTCCTCCTTCTCATTGATCTTCTTCTCATGAACCTTTAGTTTTCCAATGAGCCCATCAAGCGTGAGTGTTGTGAGATCATTGGCCTCCTCAATGGCCGTAACTTTGGGCTCCCATACCGACGTTAGAGAGCAAATAGTTTTGTAGTTCTTCTCTTGGTTCTCTAACACCTTGTCAAGACCATGTAATTCATTAACAATGTTAGTAAAGCGGCAAAAAATAGTATCAATGGACTCATTTGGAAGCATTTTGAATAACTCATATTCATGCATGAGACTTCTAATTTTTAACTCCTTGACTTGAGGAGTTCATTCATGAGTTGTACATAGTTTCTCCCAATTTTCGCGTGCGGTTGCACACGTAGAGACTCTATTATACTCATTAGGAGTGAGTCCACAAATCAAGGCATTCATGGTTTTAACATTGAGATTAGACAATTGCCGTTCATTCTCGGTCATGTCCTTGCTAGACTTTTCAATATATTTTTTCTCTACAATCTCTATAATGTCAAGATCAATGCATCGCAAATAAATTCTCATCCTAGCCTTCCAATATGCAAAATTATTACCGGTAAATAAAGGAGGTCTAGTAGTTGATTGACCTTCAAGTATATGCACATTCATGTTTGAGTCCATTTGGATCTTTACTCTAAGATGATTAAACCTCAACAAATATAGAGACCTTACTCTGATACCAAATGAAATTACCTTAGAGGGGGTGAATAGGGTAATCAAACAATAAATGTGTAATTAATAAAATTCAATACAACACAAGATACAATATAACAATAAGACAACAAATGAGAGAGAGAGAGAGGGTTAGAAAATAGTTAGCCAAATGAAGCTCCAATGTGTTCACGAGGTTCGGTCCTTTCGACCTATGTCGCCGACCACCTCTCCCGATGGTAATCCACTAATCACAAACCGGTTTGGAAGCTGAAACTTCTTCACAACGATCTCCTCAAGATCTCACAATCCACACAATGATCTCCTCGAGATCAAGCTCTCCACACAATACAATAAGATGGAAAAATCTCTCTTACAGCAATCCTATAGATGGATTAAGAGATGACAATTGAAGCTTGGGGTTGAGGGATTTTAACGTGAAAGACCAAAATTGAGTAGATGAAAGTTTAAGCTCAAAACACACAAAAACACAAACTCAAGTATATTTTCTTGCTTGCTTTTGTTACTGAACAAATGTGGGCTGGAAGATATTTATAGACACTCAAAACAATAGCCCAAATCCCAAGAAAATCCTCAAAACTAACAAAATCCCCAAAACCCCAGAGTCTAGAAAAATGACCGTTACAGTACTTTCAGTCGACCGGTGGACCATGGTTGGTCGACCGATGAGTCGACTGTTGGCTGAAACAACAATCTGGAAACACCGTCGGTAGACCGATATGTGTGTATCGGTCGACCTATCATCGGTCGACCGATGAACATGTATCAGTCGACTGATGAGCGCCAGCCTACAGGGTCTGAAAATCTGTTTCTGATCGGTCGACTGGTTGTACTTTGTCGGTCGACCGATGAAGAGGTTTCAGTTGACTGATTAAATAGTGTCGGTCGACTGATAACAGATACATATAGACACTTGATTTTTCCAGACTTATTGATATTCTAAAAATGATTTAAAATATTAAATCAACTCTAAAAATAATAAAACTTGGGAGAATACTTATAAATATGAAAATGAGTATGTTAGAGAAGGAATTTTTCAAATAGCACCTTATATTTGTGAAAATTCATTATTTTGCCAAAATGTCAAAAAATACGAATTTTGAAAAGGTGTGTGTGTGATCCCCAAATGCTTCAAAAGCTATCTACGTTAATTCTTGCCTATATTATGATCTAGAGAGAAAATAAAAATTTAAATAGCGCTCACAAATGTATACAACTCTTGAGGCTCGATATTTGCTAATTTATTGATGAAGCTCCTCTTGTATATGTTGCGTTCGAAAGTTCTTCTTCATCAAATTGTCTCCACCTCCTTGAATATCATCGTTGTGGTGCAAAAATTCATCCATCCTCCAACAGTGGCACTAAAATGCTTGATACAATACATCATGCGTTATAGCACTTAACAAGTAATTAGTACCAATAATGGGGTTTGTAAATCATCATCAAAACAAGAGACCTAACAGATTTATCTTGGATGTTGAGGTAAGTTATTAAATTATATCTCAGACAAATCATCTGTAATATCCCCCCCAGTCTTTCCGTAAGAAATTGCTTATTACCCTATGTTTATATGTAAATACTTGGACACAGGTCATACTAAAATTTTCAAGGCAGCTTCACCAGGATAGGGAAAAATAGCAAAGATCCAGAAAAAGTAGGTATATAAGATGGAGTTCTTATTACTCTTTCAGATCTATGGTCTAGGATTTGATTCTGATTCCTACCATATGTAGTGAATCACTCCAAAGAGATTTTTGCCTGATAACTGATAAGGGATTAGGCAGACATTCTTAAAAATCTAGATACTTCCATTAACAATTTAAAAATTTGAAGAGCACGCTCATATGTTAAAAGGGATTAGGCAGATATTCTTAAAAGTCTAGAAAATGACCGCAATAGGTGGTGCACACACGTAGTTTATGAGGGAAAATAGACAAAATGATACTTCAGAGTATCGGAATTAGCCGAAGGTCATGAATAAATGAATAAAACACTATCACATCATTAATTTGTTGATTATTTAGCTATGAGCTCACACCATTGAATATATATACACTGAGTTTAGAGGGGAAAATAGACAAATTGGTACTTAAGAAGGAAAATGCTAAGTATACTACAAGAGTTGTGTTATTCTTATACTACTAGACACAAAAGAAGTGGGGTCCATAGCAGGACACTTGAGCAATCTACAAGAAAGGATCCCCTTTTATTTTAATTATAGTATTGAGACATTGACATTCTCCCACAGTAATGACCTTCTCCCAAACAGTGAAAGGAAGAAAAAGGTCCAAGCAGGTGGATTAAACTTGCATCTCAACAACTCTATTCGTCTCTTCAACTGAGGGGTAGTTTTGATTCACTGCAACTGGAAGTGCAATGCAAGTGTTTAACTGTATGCAAAAGCCTTCAGTGCAACTATAATTGCAATGTAACTGTCAACTGCATGAAAAAGCCTTCATATCCAGAAAAAAAATCCCAAGATTGAGATACACTAACCACCATATGCATCAAAATTTAAAGAAAGAACGGAGTATGAGACGGACTTATTACATATCATTTTAACTAGGAATATCAAACATTTTCCAAACAAAGGCCATAACCCAGCTTTATTAATGAGCCAAGCCTCACTGGCGGAAAAACTCAAGTCGAGCAAAAGATGTCACTTCTATTTTTTGTGCGCATATATATTCAACAAAAAATTTACAGTATTTACATATGCCTATCAATTTCATCTCAGAGCAGAAACAACTCGAAGGGCTCTCTCCATGGTATAGTTTCTGACATGGGCATCAGCCCTGAGAAAATGAGAAGTGAACATTTTGAGGCAATATATCAGCTCAATATAAGAACATTGTGAAGTGATACATCAGCGCTCCGAAATAAAAGCCTGAAAAAAATTGGAATAAAGGCTTCATCGTCATTATCGTTACAAAATACATTGTTTCAGTAATGTACCCTATAACATGCGTTATATCAGTATAAGTTGAGTGTAATAACTTTTTTTTGGCTATGTCCAAGACCTGAACTAATTAAGTATTTGCTTTTGAATTGTTTGTTAGGCCTTGATTGCTTCTTGCTTGATCATGATCGATATCTAGTGACATCATTATACTTGTGATTCTGAATTTGATTTGTGAAAGTGAATATGAAATTTTGAACAAGATATACATCTTTGTTATGATACCTTCAGACATTTTATTGAGATACTTGTTAGTAGATTAGTGTATCTTCTAACGAAATTAGAATTTTTATCAAGACTTTATTATTTTATTTAGAATCATTTTGCTATTTATTAAAATTATTTTGGATATTTTAATTTTTAAACAAAATAAAACATGTAACCTACTCTGTGTTATTCTATATGTGCTTTTATCTATTGCGAAGTCAACCATTATGTGCTTTAAACTATCAAGAAGTCAAACATTATGTTATACAGTGTCATTATTTCAAACCTGATCACTATACATCATCAAGTGGACACAAAGATGCCATGCATCAAATCCATATTGTGAACCAACATACATCATCTGGATTTATCTTGGATGCCGAGGTAACTTATTAAATTATATCTCAGACAAATCTTCTGCAATATTTTTTTCCCTTTGCCATAAGAAATTGCTTATTACCTACGTTTATATGTAAATACTTGCACACAGGTCATACTAAAATTTTCAGGCAAGGCAGCTTCTTCAGGATAGGGAAAAATAGCAAAGATCCAGAAAAAGTAGGTATAGATGGAGAACTTATTACTCTTTCGAGTGTATGGTCTAGGGTTTGATTCTGATTCTTCCCATCTGTACTGAATCACTCCAAAGGGATTTTTCCTGATAATTGATTAGGGATTAGGCAGACATTCTTAAAAGTCTAGAAACTGCCATTAGCGACTTAAAAAATTCAAGAGCATGCTCATATGTTGAAGCAGTTCGCAATGGTGAATCCATTTTGGCTCGTGTTAACTCCGTAACTCTTATAACCCAGAATGGTGTCAGTCTAAATATGGTTTCCACATAAGCCCAAAAGTTAATTTTCAAGTATCCTAACATAATAAGTATGTGATATAAACATGTTAGCTAAGTAAATAATGTCACATAGAAACTGAAAATCCATATCAGGCCATATATCCGAACCCAAACCAGTAGGATTGCTAAGCCATCCGATTATAGCCCAAGACTCACTATGTGAGCAGGCATCACCTAGAGGCCTAGGTTAATAAGTCACCAATTCAAGCATTCCATGACATTCAGATACCAAGTTAATGTGGATCATTTATTATGAAAGTCATGTTTCAGTCGATAGTAAAGGATTAGGGACTCACATAATTACCACGCACCAAGCATAGACAGTGCCTCACCCTGATATGCAGTCTCTGGATTAGCATAATTAAGAAGTTCCGACAGTTGGTGACGCGCGCATATCTGGAGTCAAAGTAATTCTGCAAAAATTTGAAAGGATGAAGAGTGACATATTGGATCAGGACACAACCTATTCTAAGTTTAGACATTAAGAGGAGAAAAAAAAAGTATATTATAAAGTTGTTATGCATTTCATCTTAATGCTAGTCTCAAGCAATCTATATTCAAATACGTGTAACATAAGATCTGACTCTAATAAGAAACTGTGAACAGAAGAATCTAGGAGAGTCTGCAATCTTGACTCAGTTTTACTTGAAGAGTGTGCTCATGAAACTAAGATTGGGAGTAGGAGATTACCATATGATGAGCAATTATTACCTAACCAATTACATATCATGCTAAAATATTTCCCAGTAATGAACACAAATAGAAGAATTTACCTGACAAAGCTGAGTCATGCTATGAAACCCTTGCACTGAACATGCAAAGCAACTGGAATGTGCACTGACGCAGGTGCACTAGACTTGAGGGAACCATCAGTTGAAGATCCTATCTCAGACTTGGCATCCATTCTCCACCTCTGCAAAAAATACCGTTCTGGAAGTTCTTTGATGTTTCTAACATCAAGTACTTTGATTACATGGCCACATTGAACTCCCATAAACTCAAACTTTTTGCAACTGCAAGCAATGGATACATCAGAGGAATCAAATGTAACATAGTGTTGTTCTTTAAGATTCTCTCCAACACTAATTTTGTATTCACTAATCGTCCCAATCTCACCACAACTATACAACATACAATCCAAGAATATGTCAAACTCTTTCCGGAATATTTCGAATACTGTAGGTGTATACATATTGGCGGCTTGCCTCAACATTTTTGAAGGAGGTATTCTGGGGAAACTTTGAGTGGCATGGAAATCTGCTTGTAGTTCTGCATATCGATGCTCATTTAACATCCTTTCATAATGATTAAAGAAGGACAAGAGATCTAGTTGTAGACTCAAGTACTTCTTTAGTTCAACACCCAAGCTTTGACTTTGTAACGTGTTTTTCATGTCGGCACAGAATGTTTGTCGCCCATATGCAGAAGCCCAGTTCTCCCTATCTTCAAATAGTTTCGCCAACCATTCATTGTTTACAAGATCATACTTATTTAACATTGTCCTCCATGAAATTAGAAACTCGTTCTCATCCTGACACTCAAATAGACATCTGCTAAAATCCTTCGTAAAAATTTTTGAACTTTGGAAGATGTGATTAAGTTCTTTGATAGAATTTTGATGAACTTGCCACACACAATGACGATGACTTGTGCCTGGCCACACGGCAGCCAGTGCTTCTGTCAATGCTGCAGACTGGTCTGTCAGGATTGTCTTTGGTTGTTTTCTGCTCATGGCAATCTTGAAAGTGTTAAACAACCATTTAAAGGTTTCTACAGTCTCATCATATAGCAATGCAGCACCCAAAATAACAGGTTTCTTGTGATGATTCACACCGATAAATGGTGCAAATGGCCTACCATATCCATTTACTTTATAAGTTCCATCCAAACATACCACATCACCAAAGTAGCCAAAGTCTTTCATTGACTTAGCATCTGCCCAGAAAATATTGGTCATCTTGTCATCTTCATCTACCTGTACGGCATAAAAGAAAGACTTATCATTAAGCTGCATACTTTGCATGTATTTTAACACAGCTTCAGCATCTCCCGGATGCATGTCCTTCATTCGTTTTGCTTGAATAGAAACTTTATAATCAATAGGAAGGAAGTTGACATTTTGAAAACCTCCCAATTTCCGGCTTGAAAATTCATTCATCGCCTCCGGTGTTCCAAGATTATCAGATAACCCCCCTTCAGGAGTATCAAACTCAGTTAATATCCTTTGGGACCTTAACAAGTGTGTTGCTGAAGAAGGTGCAGGCTGATGGTTGTGATCAGGAAGAAATTCAGCCACTCGATATGTACCGGTCTTTGTAAGTTTAATGATGAGACGTGCGGGGCATCCTATTCTTGTTTCCGCTCTTGGTTTCTTCACTTCCTTTGCTCCTTTTTTGTCATGGCGAAAGCCTTCTCTGGAGCAAACAAATATTCTTGATCTAGTTACATTTCCAGATGTTTTACCCGTCCAGCTCTTTCGTACACTAAAACCAACTGCTCCAGCATACTTGTTGTAGAATTCATATGCATTGTCTTCGTTTTCAAATTCCATGCCTACTTCTGGTGCCACGTTTGAACATCCAACCTCTTCCTTTGAAGCATTGAACTCAATTATTTTTCTCAGTTTTCCCTGTTCATTGAAACCTAACATGATTCATGAATTTTAGGAAATCATAACAAATGCAAATGGCAGGAGAGACTGTCAGAAAGTTTGAAGATACCACAGAGAAAGAAGTTTAATGATAAGACTTAAAGTTAACTTTAGCGTTATTATCCACAAAGCACTAGAATTTACGTGAAAAGAAGCAATCTAGGTTAGTAGGCTTCCACCCTCTCAGTGCCTAGGGAAGGTCATAATAGAAAAAGAACTTGGTGCAACTTAGACGGTGATGTCATTTGACAGCTGGTTGTAAAGTTAGTCCGAAGATCATATGGAACCTACACCATGTTGAGTTGTGATGCTAAGCAAATACACATGCACATTTGATATATATATATATATATAT
>BQKN01062873.1:55115-95718 GCA_022839385.1 Asparagus kiusianus | reverse complement strand
AAACATAATAAAATAGCTTATGCTCATATTTTTCATTCTCTGCTTTAGTAATAATGCAATTATCAGGTTCTCAAACTTCCATGAACAAGTGCAAAGAGGAACCATGATATTAATAACATTACTTTTACACTGCATGAAGAAGGAATTAATATTCACCTTTCTCCATGCAATTCCACATGCATTACACAAAGTCCTACGTCCCTCCGGGCCACGACGCATATGGGGAGTGGACTTGGCACTAATTCCACATCGTATGCATCTGCACATATATATATATTTTCATGAATGACAAAGTTTTAGTCAAATGTTACATAGAACATACGCGAATAAATGGCAGCATACAATCCAGTTAAAATATGTGCCTAAGGAATAAAGGTTCTCAATCATTAAGTAACAAATACATTAGGTATGTCTATGAGTTGAAATTTAAAAGAATGAAGGTCCCTTCAACGTAGGTCAGATGACCAAGGGCATAGATGTGCACCCGAAGGTCTACAGAACCCTTCATAATTTTGGTACTGGGAAACCCATAGCATTTGATCTGTGTACAAATATATGTTTATACTGACGTAACCATTCAGTTTATAGTTTCATAAAACCGATTAGGTGTTCCTTTCTATGTTTGTGGCTTGAGATCTTCCCTATTAAGTGTTGATACTGAAGAAATGTGACATCAACCTGAAAATGGTTTAGGCTGCCGTAAGTCCTTCGTGTCCCCTGTTAAACCTTGAAAATGTCTCATACTTGTATTAAAATATGAAATGTCCAAGTAATACTGCTTCAAAGGCTTCTTACATATGCTATGCGCGGAGCCTAAATAAAAGCTACCAGTCTGAATGATGTTAATAATTCAATGAAAGAACCTTCAGAATTAAAAATAAAGAAATCAGAAAAACTAACAAAAAAAGAACAGTACTTATTTTACTATACATAGAAAAAGTTAAGGAAAAATGATAATAATGCTGCAGCGTCGATTAATAGCATAATCAATAATTTATGACATCTCCAGGAATGATTTTGAGAATGTTTTATGGAAATGTTGTAAAGATAATTGCAAGATGCATTTTTCCCCTTTGCAATAAGAATGGTCGGAATATTTGTGGTTTCTTTGTCTTATAAGAACATCATATTCCTCGTATACACTGAAATGGCTTCTCAAAATATATGTAAAAGTTCTTGTGAAATACAACTGATTATCATTATGGCATTCATCAGAAACAAACGTCAAAAACTTGACATAACATTTCTATGCTGAAGAACTTATTAACAAGCAGAAAGTATGAAACAAATTTACTCTAGTTTGTATATTCTTATTATTTTCAAAAATATAATGCTAATATGAAATTTTCATCAAATTCTGTGGATTTCACTAGACAAGTTCACATCAACCTCCTTCAATTTCCCAAATTAACTTATGGTCTGTTTGGATTCAAGGATTTAATTTCAAATTCCGGAATAGGACCAATTCTAGTGTTTAGATTCACAAACAGTTGCAATTTTGGATTTCGCCCAATTCCATGTGGGTTTTAAAACATAACTGGATCTCAAATCTCAAATGCAACCATTATTGGTGTCATTTCCAATTTGCATGTGATCCCTCAGACTCGAGATTGCGATCTCTCAACTCAGCTGCCTCTAGGCCTCTCGATCCTCTCTTTCTCCACTTCCACCAAAACCTAACCCTAAAGCTAATCCCTCTTTCTCTCTACCTCCTTACATGGATTTTTGAGTCCTAATATCCCATCCGGTGACAATGGCGATCCTCACTGACATCTCGAATCCTAATCTTCCCTCCGGCGACATGGAAGATCATCGGCAACATCGCTAGCTCTAATCTCCCTCCAGCCATCGTGAGCCCTAATCTCTCCTCTGACGTTTACATCGCTAGCTCTAATTTCCTTCCATCAATTCGATCGATTTCTCTGTGGAGATCCACTATATTGTTGTTGTTTCTTCTATTACAGGTAAACTCATAACAGTTTATTGAGGCATTATTGTTGATCTCTGCCTGATGTTAATTTAGTTTTGATCCTGTTCATTCTGAAGCTTTGGCAACTATTAAATTATCTGGATTTTTCATATTTTTTCTTTTGTTTAAATCTCCAGTAAAATGAAAATATGAATAGATATCTTTCTATTTATTAAAAATTAGGGTTACTGAATGGGGACTTCTGAAGGAAAAGCTAGATTGTGAATATCATG
The DNA here is from genome assembly GCA_022839385.1 of Asparagus kiusianus. Classification (NCBI taxonomy): domain Eukaryota; kingdom Viridiplantae; phylum Streptophyta; class Magnoliopsida; order Asparagales; family Asparagaceae; genus Asparagus; species Asparagus kiusianus. The sequence continues at coordinate 93,516 of BQKN01062873.1, read as the reverse complement.
TAAAATTTCTTTTTCTGGCCGTCAAAGAGTGGAAAATTGGAGATTAGCTTGTCTAAGTATTATATTGTTTTTTTAGGAATTGTATTACTTTTGCTACTAATACTAAGATTATTCACTGGTCTTTTTTATGTCTCTTTCTTCAAAATCTTTGTTATAAGCTAAAGAATCTACAGTTTTTCTTGAGAAATTTTCTTTTTTCTCGTTCATAAAGTGATAAAGGTATTTCAAGAATTGAAAATTTTCCCTCTTTATATCTTCTGTTTGATTGTCAGTATGTACATGTAACCGACTAGAAGTCCATCTGCTTGATGCTCATTACTGTTAAGTTTTCTAAGTTCTATCTATCACATTTTTGACTTTGTGCAAGTTCAAGAGAGGTTTTGAGGTGGACCAAAAAAAGTTGACTGAGCAAATTGAAACCTTAACATATAGTAAGTTCCTTGTTAATACCTACCTACATGCTTTGGTTAATTACTGGTTTTGTTTTGCATATATGTTAGTTATTTGAACTGAATAATGATTAGCCTATTATTTTCATAATACCAACATCGGTGTTGCTAAAACAATGTCATAAAGTGATGTTTCATATATAAAAAAACCTCTTTGGTTGAAGCACATAATTTCCAAACAAGTAAAAAAGAATTTGTCTCACATACCACTTTTATCACTTTGCAACATAGGAAAGCTCCAACAAATGTGATGCAAAAATAAGTATTATACTTGAAATTACCTATGATGCACGGATACGGGACACAGATACGACACGGACACGGATACGGGATACGACAAAATCTAAAAAAATAGGATACGGGGATACGGCAAGGAATTTTTTTTAAAATTATTATTATATATAGAAAAATTTATAAAATTCAACTAACAATCTAAAATATGAATATATCACAAAATAACAATCTAAAATATATTATTTGTAACTTTCTCCATCAGATTTATGATAATAATATGACGCTGGGCTGCTGCTCGAACTCAAAAACCGGAGGAGATGATGATGAGAGTGGTGGTGATTGTGTTGGACGGGGAGGAGGAATGGAGGGTGGACTTGAGGAGTCGGAGGAAGGAGTCGGTCGGCGGGATCGGGTCAGAACAACGAAGCGGTCAGCGGGATCGGGTCAGAACAGTGAAGGTGATCGAATCGAACAGGAGTGAGCTGAGAGATTGAGAGAGAGGATTAGGGTTAGGGTTAGAGTTTTTTTTTCTTTCGTTTGAGGAAGCTGAGGATCGAATTGAACGGGAAATTTGAGAAATAAGGATGGGTTTTTTAATCGAACGGTTCGGGTTGGATTTTAACAACCAAACCCGTAACCCGCAACCTGAATGAATCGGTCTTCGGCGAATCCGAGCCTTGTCCGAGCTCCTTTGACCGTGTCCGAGCCTAATTTGACCGTTGACCCGTGTCGGACACGGATTGACCGTGTCCAACACATGTCGTGTGTCGTGCACGTGTCGTGACGAATCTGTGTCTGATTCGAGTCGGACACAGATTCGTGGCCTCCGGAGGCGAATCCATGCTTCAGAGGAAATTACTCTGGCAGTGTCTCTTATGTTGTTCACCTAGTTGTTGAATGAATATCCATATCAAAGCTTGTAGAATCTGGCTATCAAATCCTTTAGCTATTTTGAAAATTTTACGTCCAAGTAGATATAATTTTTCATTAATTCTTCTTAACTCTTGACACACATTTGTAACCATAGATCATTAAGAAGAAAGCATAAACCATCTTCAGCTTCTTTCTTAATTAATTATTTAAGATGGTTATATATGAAGATTTCTTTTCTCATAGTGAGTACAGTTACTTCACTGGCTTGTTCTGGATGCTTGTTTTGTAAATGAATATTGTCTGTGTTTGCCTTTCCACGTACATATAGTTCTATATGAACCATCCTCAAACCATTTTATGCACTTATGTGTATCGTTCTACCATTCGTTAAGTTGGCTTAGGGAGACTCATAATTGGAAGCTTTCGTCTTGATAGTTCATTCTGTTCCTTTTTATCTTGGTTTGTAGGACCATAATTTTAAAAAATAGAAGAAAAATATCCTGCCTTCATATTTTGTTGGAGGGGAGAAAAGAGATGGACATCCTTCCATAGTTCATTTTCCCTCTTATTGTGCCCCCCCCCCCCCTCTACTAAAAAAAATTGGAGAGACTCCTCTCTCTTTAATTTTTAGTTAATTTGTGATGTCCCTTCCCTCAACTCACATTCCCCTACTCCACCTCTCGTACTCTAAAAATATTTGGTTTTATATGTATATTTCAAATTAGAATACTAACTCTTCATACATAATATTTGTTATTAATTTGGTTGAAAGTCATTAGTTGTTTTTATTACCTCAATCAAGAAAGAATTTGTGAGATATTCACTATACTTATTCAAAAGACAAACTATGCAGATTTAATTCAATTATGTTTTGGAGATCATAATTCTGAGATTTTGTTTTCTTGTCTAACAATTCAAGTTTCTATCTTGCAATAAAAGTAGTTACGTCTACTGGTAACCTCTACACAATGTATGTAACATGTTTTTTTACTATTTTGTTCTATATTTCTAAATGAACAGAAGATATTCCTTCTTATTGTCAATTATTTTGTTGCCTGCTTTTGGAAAAATATGCATATTTGGTAATAACAAATATTTTACTAGCCCAATTACTCAAGAATTTTATAGTATATGTGGTTTTATTGCTTATCAAAGAGTGGATCTACCTAATTTATTGTTGTAGTAATTTAGACTGGGAAAGAGTGTTATTTAGACTTTTAGATTCTAAACTTTTTCCTAAGGTTTAGTGCTTGATACAACACTAAATATTGGATTTTGTTTCTTAGTCTTGTTTATTTAAAATATCTGTGCCTTGAGTTTTCTTGGCTATTGGTCTTGTTTGGCACCTAGAAACTTACTGTTGAACTTGCATGTTCAGTATGCGTTATTGAATTAAGACGGTAATTGCTTTCAGCTTGGGGCTAGCTAATTATTAAAAGGCCCTTGTACTATAAGGGGTTTTTCTCTTATTGTTCATTTGTTCCTAAACTTTTATCAGCATTTTTAGATAGTAGATTGACAGAGTTAAATATAAGGCTTTAAAAAAATCTCTAGTTTCTTTGCTAAGGCAAATGATGCATTAAAATTTGTTCGATTATGCTCCTGACTTTCAGTTCCTTCGAATTCAAAGACCTAAAATGGTATTAGATCCCCTTCCTCATTCGTAGTAGTCAAAGTCAAAATAGCTATCATGTTTCTTTGCCATTAGCAGTATACTTATGTTAACTTTGTAGTTATTCCAACAACACCATAAAGGACGACTGTATTTTCTACTCATATGTAATGACCATTCACTCCATTACATAGGAGACAAACATCTGAGATTTGCAGAGATTTGTAGTGGTAAACCGATGTATATTGTTTTCCATCATGTTCATTACGAGTTGTTCTTCTTCCAAGGCATGAACCACCAAGGTTATCGATAGCGGATAGCGTTGCGTAGCGGTGAGGTATCGCCAAGGCTATTATGGGCTATTGCGGAAACATAACGGAAAAAAGCGCAAAGTCAAATAACGTCTAATTTAGATATGTATAAATACTAAAAAAAATTAAAGAAAAATCTAAGAAATCTAAAAGTACATATTAGATGATTTAAAGAGATCCTAAACATGAAATAGATATGTAACCATCACGTAATACCGAAGATGGTTGGAGGAGTCAAAAAATCGTCGTCTTCGAGAAGAAGAGCTTAGCGGTGACATGACTGCCTTAAGAGGAGCTCATGGTGAAGGAGGTGAGAGGAAGTATAAAGTTAGGTGCCAAAGGCTATGAGAGGTGGCGGGAGTATGCTGAAAATCACAGGAGACGGTGGAATACAATGGTCAAGGGTTGAGTTTAATTTTTAAAAAATAAGCCTCAAACCGCTTTTAAATAGCAGTCAAAAACCAAATTTCGAATGCAACCGCTCACTATTTACCGCTATGACACATTATTGACCGCTTTTGCGAACAGACATATTCCGCAATATATCACCGCTATTACGCGATAGCGTCGCGGGCGATAGCGTCACGGGAAGGGACCGCTAACGCTATTAGCGCCGCTATTGCGGGGCTATTTTCCGCTATTTATAACAGTGTGAACCACCTCTTGAGATTTGTAGAGATTTTGTAGCGGTAAACCAATGTATATTGTTTTGCATCTAATGAATTGTTCTTCTTTAAAGGCATGAAACCACCTCTTGAGTTCCAGAAAGCATAGACATAAGAAATTCATATATCTATCTTTTTTCGAGTTTTTGTCTCACTATGTTTTTGTGCTTTTCTCATGTTTTCATAGGAAAATTCAAGGAATGAAGGGGAGAGCTCTAGTGGATATGAACTTCCAGATTAAGATGCTCAAGATAGAATTTAGCAGATGTTGGTACTAGCGTTACCCGTTACTGAGATACTCAAGGAGTATTTGGTGAGTACGAACCCACCAAAACCCAATTGCGAAGAGATATATGCTGAGATATCTAAAATGTCAGGTTTCTTTAGTATCAAGTTTTAGGGGCTATTAAAGAGGTTCATAGATGGTACTATGGATGACTTCCAAATGCTAAAGTATCTTCCTGACAATAAGAAGTTGGATTGGATTTTGTTAGGTCTTGGAAAGTCAAACTCGACAGTGTAAGGTGATTATAGCTCTTAGATTAAAGCTAAGCAAGAGGAAGAAAGAAGAGAGGATCGAGCCTCTTTATGATCGTCATAATGCAATCTTAAAGATTCCTCTTTGTTTGTTTACGAATTATTTGCCTTGTTCGTTGTATTGCAGAACTTGCTACAGGTTCCCCTTGCTTCTTGATTTCATTGTACAGATGCTAAACTAAGTCTTTTTCTACTTGTATTTGAAGCTCTGCTTGTCGTTGTTATGCCTTGTTTCTTGCACCATGATGATTACTATCAATTGAGATTTGGTTGCTTCTTTTCTTTTCTGTGGGCGTTGTCGAGGGTAAGCTTAGAAATGCGAATATGTTTAACATGTAAATTGAGATTTGGTTGTTTCTTTTTATTGTGAGTGTTGTCGACCCTAATAAATTGAGGGGATAGGGTCCTTGTACTATTGCCGAATTGAAATTCCAATGTTCCCCAAACAATGAATTTGGAATTGAGAATTTTGGAATTGAAATTTATAAAGATTCCCAAACAAAAGAATTGGAATTGAAATTAAAATTTTCAGACTCTAGAGCTGAATCCAAACGCAACCTTAAATCATTAAATTCAATAAAATTTGAACAAGGAATCATTTCGAGAAACTGAGCACGAGCAAACCAAGGATTCCCTAGCTTCTATAATAAAAATCCTGACTACTAGAATTTCAGCCCAAAAAGATCAGCCCGATAAGAGACATTTGCAATATTTCGTATAGAGAAAGGTTTAAATTGCAAAATTATTCTCAATTCAGTTTGAATCTCACCTCAAACCTTCAGTTCCATCGCTTCCGCTGTTGTTCTCAAGCCCTTGGCCGTTCTCCGTCTCGTACTCCATCTTCTGTTCGTTGACGACGTTAATGCGAGTGGTCGACTGAAGTTTTTTGGGTTTAGGTTTAATTCAATTGTAAGATTTTGGAGGGATTTAATGTAATTAGGGTTTTGTTGAGAGAGAGAGAGAAACAATGTGTTCGGGAGATGTGACGGAAGGGAAAGGAAGATAGGGGAATATTCCTGTTCATCGCAACTAATTTGTGGTAAGATTTTGGCTTTTTTTTTTTTTTTTAATAAAACTCCCAAACAATGGGTAAGATTTTGACTTAAATTTTTCTTCATTCTTTTTTTCTATTCTCCTAAATAGAACTCCCAAACAAGATGTAAGATTTCGGTTCAAATTTTTTCATATTCTTCTCATTTCCCCTCGTAAATGGAACTCTCAAACAAGGTTAAAATTAGATTTCTATTCCCCTCTCCCTCTCCACCCTCTTATCTAAACAGGCCAAAAACCCAACACATGAAGAACTCCATTCAAACAGGCCAAAAAACCAACAGAAGAAGGACGGGAAAGGATCGCCTGAATTGTTCTTGACACCAAATGTGGGCTTGGACTTATTATTCACTGACATGTGCATGTGATACCATTTGTATAGAGTAATGCTAGTATGAAAAATTTATTACTAATTTCTAGAATGTGAATTGCCATGAATATTTAGGCCATAAATATCAAAAAACCATGTAACTTTGGATAATTATAACCTCGTATAACTTTTAAAATATCAGAAATTCCTCCTTAAGTTTAAGGGTCATAAAAAGAACACATCTACTTTAAGATATTATCATTCTTCCTTTAAAGGAGGGAGTACTAGAAAAACTTTTATTTCCCAAAAATGCCTTTCATCTTTCATGAAATTAACCAATTTACTCTATTATCATAACTCTCAATCTTATTAAATCACATTAATTAAAGGTTTATACTATATTATAACTATTCTTTAGATTATTAAATAAATTAAATCTAAGATAATACTTAAATTAATTATCATAATAGTATTAGATTATCAAGTGTATGATGTTTTAATATATTGTAGGAATTATTATTTATGTAATAATGCAACTCCAATTAGATTATAATAGTTCAAGTTTATATTAAACATTAGATTTTTAATAGTATAAGATTATAATTAAACATTAATTTTTTTAGTGCTTATCAGCTGCAAATAACGTGTATATCTCATCTAGAGTGGTTTTAAATAAAAATTAAAATAATTAATTATGTAACTCTAATTAAATTAATAAATTAATCATTATTTAATTAACGTGTTAACAATAACTTGGTGTTTATGTGCGCATATGTAAAGGCATAGATGAAACGTTTTATTCAGACGTCAATAGTTTATAGTGCCTGAGAGACACAAACCAAGATAGAAAATAGTTTACACTTCTCTAATTCTACCTTAAGTAGTCCCCACAAAACTTAGATTTTCTAATGAGTGAAAATTTGATGTCCCACTAATGGAAACATTTCATAAAGAAGAAAATTAACAGTTTGGAAAGCTTCTTTTCGTGTATTAACATCTTTGACAAGTGAGCTCCTCTTGATACATCAAACAAGTTATCACGAACCCCTCCAACTTCCAGTTGTTTTATTTCACTCCCTATATATTCTTCCCAGGTCCCCACTCTACCACTCTTCACATAATAAATACTAGGTCAAATCAAATGATTAAAGTGTCTAAGTTCTACTTTTTTTCCCCTCTGCTACTCTTCTTGCTCTGCCAATGCAATGAAATTAAAGGAAGACGGGGAGTTCGAATACTGGAAGACTTGCTTCTGCCATTAAGGCAAGCTCGGTATTAGTGATGAGGTGAATTTGATGAAGTTGGTTGTAGCGAGCTTGGCAATTTCGATAGTAGGGGCCAGAGACGATGTCAGAGGAGGTGGAGGAGCTGGGTTCGATGGGCAATTGTGGTTGATTTGATGAAGATGGTGAGTCTGAGAAAGGAAGTAGTGACAAGTAATTCGATCGAGTAAGGGGATGTGGATTTGGAGGTGGTGATGAAGGTTTTGGTGGAGAAGGAGGGTGTCTGAGGAGCTCATGATGAAGTTGGGACATGAGTTCCATCCATTCATATTTTTTAGTACTTCTGTGCATGGATAAATGCATTTATATTATCTAAATTAAAGTTTTAGCGTGGTGTGTGTTGTTGTAATTGGAGAAACTCATTTCTTATCTACATCTATTTGTTTCTTTTTCATCTTATATATTTGGGATAAATTATGACAAAAAGATTTAGGAAAAAAGATAAGTCCACAAAGAGGGAGACTCTTTATGTGCAGTAGTCACCGAGTCTATCCTTTAATGCTAAAAGAACTTTGTTGTATCATTTGCTTTAGTATGTATAGTTCTAATTATGTTGATGTGTTTCATATAAAATTTTGAGCTACTTATTCTCTATGGTTCACTGAAGATCCCAATAAAAGGACAATAAGTGTATATACATGCATACATACATAAACTATATCCCTTCAAAATTGTCACATAACATCCAATCTTATATTTAGTATAGTTAAATATATAATTTTGACCTATAGTATAAAAAGTTTATAATGAAGTTTAGGTATTAATAATTAATGAACTTTATATCTATATTATATTATACATTATACTATAATTATAATTATAATCAAACAAATATGTACACTTAAAATTAATGTATGATATAAATAATTATCATAGTTTGATATCTCTATATTATACTAAATTTTATATCTACAGTATGAAAAATGTATACTAAAATATAGTTTAATATGTCTGTATGTAACTATACTATAATATATTTTATAAACTATACTATAACTTTGAATGGTACATTTGTTATAACCCAAAGCATATTGTTATGGACGTGGATTAGCATGTAAAGCCCACTACATGCTTAAATATTTGTATGGCTTTAATGTCTAATAATACATACTAAATGCAATAGGAGTTACATTTTGTTATTAGTTTTTATGTGTCATTCAGTTATTTTGGAATGATATCCAAGAGTCATTTTTTGATTAGTAATGAATTCAGATAGTCTTCATTTGTAGCTATAAATACTCTAAGCATATGATGAAAAAAGCAAATAGTATATAATCTTTAGAGAAAATTGTTATTTCACTTGCTTCTAATTTTTTTCCTTTCAGGAACTACAAATGATGGGGAATTTCGATATAGTACATATCAGGTTTATATAATTCTACCTTCTCCTAATCCATCATGATAAATATTAGTTGACTTTATTTTGTCGCTTAATTTAATTTCATGTTATTTTTGGGTACTTTAGGGGAATTTTTAGAATCTGTAAGTAAGGAAAGATTACACGGTTTTTATGTGTATTGTATATGAATAATTTCATCTTCTTTTACTTCATAACATGAGTTAAATTATATGCTCATTCTTGAGAAAATTTTTATAGTCTAAACCAGAGATGAATACTTTGAGAAAAGGTTTGTGAGAAATTCCAATACGTAACCCCTTAAACTTCCAATTAATAATTTATCAAAAGAAATTCCAACTAATGAATCTTATAATTGACCTTCTCTCAAAAAAATTCATGATTAGACTTTTCAACTCTCCTTGGCTCCAAATTAATGAATACTTCAATTGATAGTTGGTGTATAAAGTGAAAGAATATAGGACAGCGCCTATCTATTTTAATTTTAACCTCTGATTTCTTTAAAAAATTATGAGATTGCAGGTCATGACATTGATCAGAGCTTCGCATGCATGATTAATGATGGTGTTCAGGAACTCATCAATGCAAGGGTGAAGAAGTTGCTTACTGGAATCCTTCATCAGGTATAGAAACATAACAAAGAAAAACAACAAAGAAATGTAACTATATTGTAGATAAAATATAACTTTAATTGAGTGTCTTCATCATTAATTTGTTCATGGAAATAGTTGAAAATATAATCAAGTTTGTACACAGAAATCAGAAACTCAAAAGTCTCAAATTTCCATTCTTCTCTCTCACAATTGAAGAATTACAGAAAACAGGAAGGAACCAGCTGGCAGACTGGCGGTCGACCGCCACGGTCGACCGTCGCGGTCGACCGTGGATGACTGTAATGGATTTTCTCTCGGGTTTTGGGGTTCGGTCGACCGCCGCGGTCGATCGCAAGACCTGTACGGTCGACCGTCGCGGTCGATCGCCGAAGCGGTTATGACATGGTTCAGTTTCCAGACCCGTTTTGTTTTGGTTTTGTATAAATACCATTTGGGTGTTTTTAGGGTATGAAAGGCAGGAGTTTTGAGCAGATTGTGAGGGTTTTCTTTGGGTTTCTATTCTAGGAGCAATTGGAGAGATTAAGAGTGAGTTGTTGAGGGTTTTGGTGAGAGATTGTAACCCTAGTTTGCTCCTCTTGATTTCTAATAGTGAAAACTCCCCCCCTCCTTGCCCCGTGGACGTAGGCATCTTGCCAAACCACGTAAAACTGGTGTTTGATTATTTGTGCTATTGATTTTTGGTTGGTTCTTTATCTTTCTCGGCGATTGGTTTGGTTTCTCGAGGTATAACAATTGGTATCAGAGCTTCGGGTAATGCTTGGGTTTTTTGGAGGTATAGATCAGTTGGGAAGTTCATCTAGAGCTTCGATTAGTGATAAAGATTGGATCTTTGTGGTAAAGTTTCTATTTTTTTCTAGTTGGATCTATTTCCTATTTGTTCCGCAATTGTTTGGGTGCTTTGAGATATATGGCTGAAAAAAATAAAAGTGGGGAGGGTTCTTCAGGTGTGAAGGCCGTCCAAAGTTTGAATATACATTCTATGAAAATAAATGTGGAAAAGTTCAACGGCACAAATAATTTTAGACTTTGGCGATGCGAAGTCATGGATGCGCTAAATGCGCAAAATTTGAAAGATACATTAGAGTTGGACGGGAAACCGACCGACGTTGATGAAAAGGTTTGGAATAAAATGAATAGAACGGCATGTGATGTGATTAGGTCTTGCCTTACCTAAGATCTAAAATATGATGTGATGAATAAAACTTCGGCAAAAAAGATTTGGGAGGTCCTAGAGGGCAAATATTTGACGAAGAGCGTCGAAAATCGTTTGCATTTGAAGAGGAGGCTTTATCGCTTCCAATTGAAGAAGGGGACATCCATTAGTGATCACATGAACCACTACACGAAGCTAATTGCAGATTTGGCGAATGTGGATGTTATAGTTGAAGATAAAGATAAGGCATTGTTGTTATTGAGTTCCTTGCCCGACGAGGAATATGAGACATTCGTCCTCACTCTTATTAATAGGAAGGCATCTCTTTCGTATAGTGAGGTCACCGCAGTCCTTGTGAACTATCAACTTTGAAAGAATGACAAGGAGACTTCCATCAAGCCGGTTATGGGGGCATTGGTTGCAAGAGCTAGAAGTCCAAACTGTGGAAGAAGATCGCAGTCTAGAGGAGGGCATCCTGCAGTTGGTAGGAATCAATGTGCCTTTTGTAAAGAGGATGGACATTGGAAAGCCGAATGCCCAAAATTACAAGCCATGAAGAATAAATAGAAAGCTATTCAAGCTTCAGAGGTGAATATTACCAAGGCTAGTGGCGATGTTTCAGATTCAGATTCTTCGAGCTATTCGTGCCCAGCTCTTCCGTCAGTTGATGTTGCCGACTCCATCGAGTGGATGTTGGATTCTGGTGCTACTTACCACATATGCCCTAGAAGGGATTGGTTCTCTAGCTTTCATGAGTTAAAAAGAGGGGATGCTGTTCTTATGGGTAATGATCATAGATGCCCTATTGGTGGTATTGGTACTATTCAGATTCGGATGAATGACGGGATGATCCGGGAGTTGGCTGATGTGAGGTTCGTTCCTCAACTGAGGAAGAACATCATTTCACTTGGGGTATTGGAGGCATCAGGCTATAGGGTGACCTTGGCGGATTCTCGCTTGAAGGTCACATCGGAGTCCATGATTGTGATGAAGGGAGTCAGACGAAGTAACTTGTATTATCTGCTTGGGAGCACGGTAGTTGATAGGGCGCTGACTACTTCTATGGCTAGACTGTGGCATTGTTTGGTGCTGGGATATATTATTGGTTATACCGTGCACAGATTATTGAGGAGTGCTATGACCTGCAGATTGAAGTCCTGTGAGCACATCAGGATGAGCGAGAAGACCGAGGTGGAGTTCAGCACTTCTATCCATCGATCGAGGGGTCTTATTGGAGGTGTTCAGTCAGGCATTGGGGGGCTTTCCGAGGAGGCATCATCGGGAGGTAATCGTTATTTTGTTTCCTATGTTAGGGATTGTACTAGGCATATTTAGGTTGCAACCAAGTCCTGTTGGTATAAAGCCCTAGTAGTCCGTAACAGTTGGAGGAGGTGTATGGGCAGAAAGGTTACCAGTCGTACTTATTCTAGTAGGAGTCCTTTCTTGCATTGGTGCCAAGCTCATGGCAGTTGGAGACACTTCAGAGGAGAGGAGACAGTAGGGAGACGTGATGAGATGGCGGATTTAGTGAGCCGTTCTTTTCTGGAGGAGGATCGGCGTTGGTTGTCGAGCAGTGGATCTGGTATTCAGGCTTCGATAGGTTTGGGTCATCTTATGAGGTTGCCGACTACTGCGTGTAGAGTTGTTAGATCTGGTGGAGCTGCTTCAGTTTTTGGTTGGCGTCGAATATTTGGCTACCCAGCACTTGGTCACATCGTGGATGTGAGATTGGATCCGATTGCGCATTTGGGATTCAGGAGTTCATTCGGCTATCAGTGGGGAGCTTCTGAGTTTGGTCTGAGCAGGTTTGTCACTTTGGACTCTTGGCAGGTAGAGAGTATTGATCAGATCAGAGGGATACCGTAGCGGGTGGAGGTTGATGCTACTCCACATTAGGTGGGGATTTCTCCATATACTCCAGGTCATTCTGCATTAGTTCGGATTTCAGGTGAGGTGGCACAGCGTGAGAGTCATTTATTTATGGGTGCAGATGATGAGGTGGTTGATTTGGATGCGGCTGGTGGATATGTTTTGGATACGGCCATTGTTACATCTCAGGTGGAGGTGTTGGATTGTTTTCAGATTGGGGTCGTTGATGATGCTATCAGCCGCAGGTTGGATTGAGGGCCTTTGGAGGCCATTGGGTGAACTATGTGAAGGCTTGATTCCTTGGGCAAGAGGATACGTAGGCAGTCTTTATGATGCAGCCGTTTTGGTGAGCGACATCGACATTTAGGGTGAGTGTTTGCACTCTCATTTGGGTCTTAGCAAATGAGGCATTTGGTGTAGTCGGTATAGGCTCAGTTAATTGGTGAGTAGACATAGTTGGTTTGGGGTTGAGTGTTCGCACTCCCGTTTGGGTCTCGATGTGTTGTGGATGGGGTCCGTTGTCATGAGTCCGTTGCCATGGCATACTGGATGCAGCAGTTGAGGCATTGGTTTGATCGGTGTCGGCTCAGTTTTGATGGAAACATTCACCGAGGTGGAGAATTGAAGAATTACAGAAAACAGGAAGGAACCAGCAGGCAGACTGGCGGTCGACCGCCAACGTGCACACAGACCTACTGGGATTCGGAGTTGATGGCGGTCGACCGCCGCGGTCGACCGTGGATGACTATAATGGATTTTCTCTCGAGTTTTGGGGTTCGGTCGACCGCCGGGGTCGACCGCGAGACCTGCGCGGTCGACCGCCGAAGCGGTTATGACAGGGTTTAGTTTCCAGACCCGTTTCGTTTTGGTTTTGTATAAATATCATTTGGGTGTTTTTAGGGTATGAAAGGCAGGAGTTTTGAGCAGATTGTGAGGGTTTTCTTTGAGCTTCTATTCTAGGAGCAATTGGAGAGATTAAGAGTGAGTTGTTGAGGGTTTTGGTGAGAGATTGTAACCCTAGTTTGTTCCTCTTAATTTCTAATAGTGAAAACTCCCCCCTTCTTACCCCGTGGACGTAGGCATCTTACCGAACCACGTAAAACTGGTGTTTGATTGTTTGTGCTATTGATTTTTGGTTGGTTCTTTATCTTTCTCGGCGATTGGTTTGGTTTCTCGAGGCACAACAATTCGATTACTATTCAGATCCTTCAATGTATCACTGCTCTCTCTACCTTCATCAATGGGCAATCAATTTACAATTTATTATTGTCCTTATCATCTTAGATGCAACCCCAAATTAAGTTTTTAGAAAAATATTACACCTCTGCCATCATCTCTTCAGATCTTAACTTTTAGTGCATCGGGAAGGAAACAAATTCAGGAAAGTGATTATCAGTAAAAAAAATTTGGGTATGATTTCTGCAAATTTTTAACTTTGATTTTAATTTTAAAATTTCTTTGTCTATACCCTCTCTTTCTTGATTCTTACATTTCTTTGATGTTGTTCCCTATTATCATACATTTTTTCTTGTTACAAATAGTTGAACTCATGCATACAAGTTGTTTGTTGATATGATCACGTATATTAGCAATATGCCATTTATATCCTTAGTTATAACTTCAAATGCTAGAGTTTTAATGAAATATCACGGATAATATAGTAAATAATATTCCTCTGAGAAGAAAGAGAAGAGCAAGTTGTTTTCATAGAAGGGAAAGAGGAAGAGGGATATTGGGCAAGCGAGCAAGGGGAAGAACTATGTGGAGGAGGAGAATAGGCTTTTGAGGGATAGTGGGGGTGTATTCTGATTTTGATGTGTAATTTATATTAACATTGTTACGATGTAAGTAGAAAATGGTAAAATTTGTGAGCAATGTTACAGTGGCCTAATGTTATTTTAGTAAAATTTAATCAAATTGGTAGACTAATATATTTGAGAAAGTGGTATAGAAGGAACTTTCCTGAAAGATATAGGTCACACAGAAATTAGAACATTTCTTCTAAAAGCCTTATTTGATTCGTAAATTAGGTGAAGACTTGCTGGAGTAACACTATCCTATAATATATGATGAAGTTGTACTCACGGTGTGTGAAAATGGAAAAAAGGTTAGTTATTCACTTTGGTACCCTAAAGTTTACCCCTTTTATCAATTTGGTACACTCAATGTACTTTTAATACTTTAATACCTTGAATTTTCTTACCTATTTCACTTTAATACCATTTGTTGGACATGTTTGTTTTGTTGAGTGTATCATGTAAAATTCCTTATAATTTTTTAATTCAAACATAACTTAGAACCAAAAAAAAATCTACACAATGTAATAAAAATTACATAATTTTAAAAAAAATTAAAAATCTAAAAACCAACATCCAACTTAGCATTTGTAACTTTGGCCTAGCGCTCTCAATTGAGGAGGATAATTGATAATATTTAGTTATTTTGTAATTTGCTTCAGAATTGACTTACATTTCTTTGCTTTTAGCAATTCTAACTTTAGCCTAGCGCTCTCAATTGAGGAAGATAGTTGATAATATTATTGTTGTTGGTCTGCTGAGGATTGTTATGCTTTCAAGCTAAGATAGTTGTTAATACACATTCATTATTTATCTCATCCAAATGTCTAAATATCATCATCCTATATCACTGCATGATTTGATTCTGGTTGTAGCCTGAATGATACTTGTTTTCCATATTTATTTAGTAGAGTAATGTATATTATTGACGAATAAATGAAGTGTTATTTTAGCTTGTATATCATAGTTTGTTTTCTATTGTTGAGGATGCACCTACTGTACTATTGCCAATCGATCCCTAAATATAATTTCATTATTCAAACATTATGAATTTTTAGCTTCTGTCCATATGTTTGCTCCATCGTTTACATTCAATAAATTTTTACAACAACATTCTCTAAATAAAATTATCAACTTAAAATAAATCTAAAAATTTTACCACGTGCATGGCTCGTGCAATCCTTCTAGATTGTGTGCTATGGTCTACATGAGTGTTGTGACTTCATTTACTGCTTTGACCACTTCTAATAACCCCTAATGGATTTTATTCATTAGGCTTTAGAATATACGATTTGGTTATTTGTCTTTGTTATATTACCTGGTTATATGCAAAATACCTCTCACATGCTACCATCAATCTAACTTCTTTGACGAGAACATTTGGCATTTATTGAGTCATACTTTCAGGTGGCTGTTCAAGGTACTGAATTTATTTTATAACTATAAAATAACAATGTTTTTCTTAACCTTAAGGACTTAAGTAGTTAATGAAACCAAGGTACATAGTCTGATCAAATAAGCAGTTGAAGCTTTGAAGGGTTTATGTCTCTTTATTATTGAAATGTTTTGTCTTAATAGCCCTTTTCTAAAGTTCTTTGAATCCTAGTCAGATTTGCTAAAACATCATAAACCTCAAGCGTGCAAAAAAGATATGATAAAATACAACTATTACCTAATGAAAGTAGTGGGGAGACTAAATTCCCAACGCACCATATTGCACCACTGGTTAAGATTCAAAATTGAAAGTAGAGGAGATAAGAACAATTCAAAAGACTAATGCTATTAACTGGTACAACATATATCTGAGATCATCATCTCCAAACTGTCGCCAAATATGCTGTTCATATATGGACCTATAATGCCAGTAAGCATTAATGAGCCATGAAAAGTGATGAATTTGGAAAAGTAATTGGAGACGTTGATTCCTTTAAAAGAGGTTTTGAATTTCACTCTAGGCTCTGTTGAAATGCACCATGGACTGTTAGTCGCTTGAAGGCCTTCAAATTCTTAAGAACTTATCAGGTATTTATTCACAAATTTAGAACTTTAAGGCTGTTCATGGAAAAGTTTTTTCTCAATGGAATTATTTTGACAAGCTAAAATTTTCTATCAATATCGTAAAATTTATTTAACTCCGGTGTTACTATTAGATCTCTTTTGGAATCTTTTTGCTGATATTTTACATCCAAAATGAAAGGGTAATGAATCCTTATAGAAAGGAAAGCTTGTACACATAGGTTCATATAAATAAAAGGTGGCATTTTTTAATAAGCACATTCTCTCAATTTATTTGTTTATTTTCTTAAACAAATGAATTTAATAATGTAAAAAGGTTTTATGATGTAGTAAAATAGTTAGATTGACTAACAACTTGGTTCAGAAAATTCTTCCAATTTCTCCCTTTTGACATCATTTATTTATAGTTTATATTTTTTTTTGCAAACGTTCCTTTTATGTTGGACACACCTACTCTTATAATGCTTGTGTAGAAGGGGAAAGGGAGATCGAAATCGTCAGATAAACTGTAGAAGGGGAAAGGGATATCGAAGTCGTCAGATAAACTTCAGCATTTTCAGGAGAGTGATTGCATTCTTATTAACTTATCTTTCTCTTTACTCTATAATATGGCATTTGGTTGACAAATTTTATTGTCATTTTTAGTGCAGGGTCTTGACACTGAAAAAAGACAATGCATCTTTGGCTTTTGCCGGTCCATTGAAATGCTAAGTGATGTTGTTGAAGACACTGTACTACAACATGGAGGAGAGGTAACTTGAGAAGCACATTATAATGCAGAGTTGTGTTTAAAACTAATATTCTTGTTCTTGCTTTTAGTCATATTGTATAAAATTATGCAGAGCATGCATGCGTCAATTCCTTTCTTGTCATTATAAAGAGGAATAAAACTGTCGATTGTGAAATTACACTTTTATTTATATTTCCACTGAAAAGGTTTGGAACCGAGTTAAAGGATCTTTCTACATACTGACGTTAACAATTTGATACCTCATTTACGAGAAGATATTCATTTAAAAATAAGTGTAATAAATTGTTTTCATTTATATTCTTCTGTACATTGAAAAATAAAAATCTGAAAATTCTTGAATGTAAATTAATGAATCAATGTTACATGTTAAAATATAACTAAGTCTTAAATATATAATTATCATTTTAATAGTGATATAAGATTTGCAAAAAAGCGGCGTTCCTTTTGGGTCTTCAGTAGGCTATCATATGTTTGTTTAAACATGTATATAAACTCCAAATTAGCTTAAAAGGATTCAATGAATAAATTAGAGTGAAATGTTAAACTAAATTATCAATTTTAGCTAAATCTAAGCAATTCACCTAGTATAAAAAAAAGGAACACAGTTAACAACAATTTTTCAAATGGATGGATAAAATTACGTCGGGGAATATTTTAAAGTTAAAGGGTTTTCTTTGATAACCCCCTAAATCAAAGGGTTTTCTAATAATTTGAAAGTTAAACGGGTTCTCTGATAAACAGCCAAAGTTAAAGGGGGTTTTCTGTTATTTAGCCCTGAAAGATTATTTTGAGTTCGTATTGATCTCATGTTTTCATAGATTGATCTGAGGGATCTATCGGAAAGTTTTATCATTTTCATTCATTGTTTTTACTACTAATCTTATAAGCTAGAAAACTTCACGAATATTTCTGAAATTCTTGTAACATTCATGTTTAGCATACATAGTTTTTAGATGATGAACAAATGAAAGAAGTTTCTAAATTTCATGTCTTTACACAAAACAACTTCCTTCATTAGGTTTCACATGACAAACAAAGACTTAAAAATATAATAAACTTAAAAATTGCTATCAAATTGTTTTCTATACAAATTGGAGTAGGAAAAAAAGTCCCTTTTCCTATACCGGACACAATATAATAAACTTAAAAATTGCTTTCTATATGTCATATATCTCTGCCACCTTTTTTTTTTCTTATAGTAGCACAATAGTGATATCAATTCTCATTTTGCTAGTAAAAGGAGAAAATTACCAGGTAATTACATTAACATGAACAAAGAACTATGGCATTTATGAAATTCCTGATAATCTACCATACCACCTCCCTCTCATGGTCCCTTTACATCGTTTCTTGTTTTTTTCACCCCTCCATTTTCCTGCAGGCATGAAAGCCTTCGTGATATTCTGGTAGTCAAGAATTACTGTAACTCTCAATCTCAGAACATTAGCCACGGGATCAAAGTCAAACATTGTCTCTTCAGCATATAGGGCCTGCATGTCAACTCGACCACTGGCCATGTCCATTCACCTAGAAATTATGTTTGAAAAAAAAAACAGGGCGAATTCAACCAGTTTTTTTTGGGTTCAAAGTTTGGCCCTTAAACCAGTACGTTCTCCATCGATGGTAGTTGGTCCAGATCTAAACCGATTAAGGTTCCAATTAAGTTTTCTGGAACTAAACCAGTTCCGGCCAAAACCAACTTAAGGGAGGATTGCCAAACTAACCCAAAATTTACTGGAAAGCTTGCTTGCTATAATGGTCATGGATTCATGAAAAATCTCCAGTTGTTTCTCTAGTTATGTGATTTCCATGGCATATTCCCGCATCTCCTATGCATTTCAAAGCAATATAGCTGCAAAAGTATTACAAGAACAACTTCGAATGTAACTCGTGTCCTGAAAAGTTGAATTTTTTGACATCAGAACACGCAAAATACATATACATTACCAATACCCATCTTCTGAATACAGTACCAAAAGAAGATTGAAATGCTCATCACCTGCAACAGATGAAGTTACCAATTAAGTTTCAAACCCAACCTCGCAAACTTCAGGTGAAGTGTATAACAACATCAAAGCCTTTATCCCAACTTGGGTTCAGTAACACGAAGGTTTTGGATCCTCTCCACTTAAGTGGTAATTGACAAATGTCCAATTACCTCAATCCTTATCCTACATTCCATTTTCAAGGGCTGAGATAAAGCCACTTAGAGATTCCACTATCACATATTTTCACAAAAGTGGTTTTAAAGACAATAGTGATTTTTAAGGTAATATTTAGAGCCCTACATGGCTTCATCTCAGCCATTGAAAATGGATTAGAGGGTAAGGATTGTAATAATTGGAGACTCTCCAATTACACCTAATCGGAGAGGATCCCGATCCTCACATGAATCGTATTCCTCCATTTTGTTTAACTCAAATGCAGCATAGACAAAATGAATAAAGTTAGGTCTCCATTCTGTCCATCTATCTGACTAGCTACCAAGGTGAGAGTTGATAGCAACCAACAGAGCATTGAGTTCAAGTTGATAAGAACAAATAAAGTTTGGTCTAATCTTCCATAAAAAACCTATAGCTTTTATGTGACACTTTTCTGATATCATTAGTATGTAAAGAAGCCATGCAGGCATGATTGCTTGGCCATGTTTGGCAACCATGATCTGATTATTTTACATGATTGTATTCGGTTATCTGTCATCAGGCATATAGCCTAGGTTTGCCAATAATCCTGCTTCCCATAGCTATATACATCATGTTTCATTTATAGCTAAAGATTAGAGAACTAGCTAAAAGAGTAGAGAAGTTACACCATTAAGATCTCAGCATGCTGATTTGAATTCCTTTGCACCAAAGGCTGACAAGGTCAACTACAAATTCCTCAAAATCTGATGAGCAAGCAGAAGTCAAATCAACCATGGAAAAGCATCAGAAGGATGAATCACGATGAGTGAAATATTTAACTTGTTACCATCACAATTGCAAATCTAGAATACTGCGCATGGAATCTATGAATCTTTACAATTGAACATGGGATTTTGAAAAGAATAATCTTGACTGTGACACTGGAACCAATTTCACCTGAACAATGATGCACAAATGAGCGAATGGAAATCAGAGGAAGTTCCTAAATTATAATTGATTAGTATAATAAAAAAAATATGATAATAAAATATTTTCTAATATAATTGATTAGTATAATAAAAAGATGGAAACAAGCTCTCGAGTCTAAAGGTTTTAGAATTAGTAGAACAAAAACAGAGTATATGGAATGCATTTTTAGTAATAGTAGGAAAGAAAGAGAGCCTATGGTACATATTGATGACCAAAAAATACCTAAAACTAATCATTTTCGCTATTTAGAATCTAGGCATAATGGTGAGATAAAAGATGATATTGTGCATTGAATCAAATCGGGATGGTTGAAATGGAGGAGTGCATCGGGAGTCTTATGTGATCGTGGAATACCAATGAAACTAAAGGAAAAAATCTATAGGACGGTTATAATACCAACTATACTTTATGAGTCAGAATGTTGGGCAATTAAAAAATAACATGTTTAAAAAATGAGTGTAGCAGAAATGAGAATGGTACGATGGTCTTGTGGGTATACATTAAAAGATAGGATAAGAAATTAATGCATCCATAGTAAATTAGAGGTTGCGCTTAATGAGGATAAGATGAGAGAGAATATATTAAGATGATTTGGTCATATACAAAGGAGGCCATTTAGTGCACCGATTAGGAAAAGTGATAATATTAGAGTTAATGGGGTTAGGAGATCAAGGTCAACCTAGAATAACTTGGTCAGAAGCAATTAAGAAGAATATGATTAAGACTAACATAACAGAGGAAATGACCCGCAACAGAATAGAATGGAATGGAAATATAAGATTCATGTAGCCGACTCCAAACATTTGGGATAAAGGCTTAGTTGTTGTTGTTGTTGTAAATTAATGTTTGCAAGATTAACAAGAAACACCTGAGGTTTCAAAACTGACCTTTAATCCCTCAATTTCAATTTTGTCAAAATTAACTTTAATGAAGAAATTGTAGTCATACAGTAAGACAATTATCTCAAAAATAAAAATCTATATGATCATTACATTGGAAAATTGACAAATACAACGAAAAAAATGGATGATCATTTAACTAGAAGCTGAAAATAAGGATGTACGGTGTCACTACTAAAATCTTAAAGGGGTTATGTCCAGTTCACACCACCCATACGGAGAAATTTTCCAATTTATCGTTTTAAGTAAAAGGCATACCCAACTGAGCCGAAGCATGCTTTAAAACCTTTACGAGCATCCATTGCCATTGGGAACAAGCTCTGAGGCAAGTGTGGTAGACTTAAGATTACCATGCATTGCAGATGTAGTCTCAGATTTGGCATTTTTCCTCCACCTCCTCAAAAAGTAACTTTCAGGCAGTTCTTTGATGTTTCTAACATCAAGTACTTTGATTACATGGCCACACTGAATTCCTACACACTCAAATTTTTTGCAATTGCAAGCAACAGACATATCAGAGGAATCAAACCTAACATAATGTTCTTTAGGATTCTCACTGACAACAATCTTGTATTCACTAATTGCCCCATTCTCACCACAATTATACGAGGTAGAATTCAAGAATACCTCAAACTCCTTCCGGAACATTTCATATACTATAGGTGTATACATAGAGGCAGCTTGCTTCAATATCTTTGACGGAGGCGTTCTAGGAAAACTTTGACTGGAATGGAAATCAGCTTGTAGTTCTGCATAACGTTGCTCATCCAGTAGCCTCTCATAATGCTTAAAGAAAGATAAGAGATCTAATTGTGAGTTCAAGTGCTTCTTTAGCTCACTACACAAACTTTCGCTTTTCAACGTACTATTTATGTCTGCACAAAATATTTTCTGTCCATATGCAGAAGCCCAGTTCTGTCTGTCTTCAAAAAGTTTTGTCAACCATTCACTATTTCCAAGTTCATACTTATTTAACATTGCTTCCCATGCTAATAGAAACTCATCTTCATCCTCGTAGTCGTATAAACATCTGCTAAGATCCTTTCCAAAAGTTTTCGAGCTTTGAAAGATATTACTGAGGTGGCTGATAAAATTTTGATAAATTTGCCATACACAATGATGATGACTTGTGCCAGGCCATACAGCACTTAATGCTTCCTTCAATGCCACAGATTGGTCTGTGAGAATTGTCTTCGGTTGTTTACCATGCATTGCAATCTTAAAAGTGCTAAATAACCATTTGAAGGATTCCACAGTTTCATCATATAGCAATGCTGCACCCAAAATTATAGCTTGTTTGTGATGATTTACTCCAATAAAGGGTGCAAATGGTCTACCATATCCATTGACTTTAAATGTCATATCCAAACAGACCACATCACCAAAGTAGCTAAAGTCCCTCACTGACATAGCATCTGCCCAAAAAATGTTGGTCATTTTATCATCCACATCAAACTGTATGGCATAAAAGAAAGCTTGGTCATCAAGTTGCATACTCTGTAGGTATTTGAACACAGATTCAGCATCTCCTGGATGCATGGAATTCATTCTCTTTGTTCTCAAAGAAATTTTATAATCTGATGGAAGGAAGCTGACATTTCTGAAACCACCCAAATTTGTACCCAGAGACTCATTGGCCACCTCCAGTTCCCCTTCAGTAGCTTGAACCTCAGTTAATATCCTTTGTGATCTTAACAAGTGTGTTGCTGAAGGAGGAGCAAGCTGATGGTTGTGATCAGGCACAAACTCAGCCACATGATATTTCCCATTTGGTGTAAGTTTAATGACCAGACGAGCAGGGCAACCGATTCTTGTTTCTGCCCTTGGTTTTTTCACTTCCTTTGCTCCTTTTCTATCTTCACGAAAGCCTTGTTTGGAGCATACAATTGTTTTTGATCTAACGACATTTCCAGCACTACGAACTGTCCGACTCTTTCGCACACTGAAACCAACTATTCCAGCATATGTGTTGTAGAATTCATATGCCTTGCTTTCATCTTCAAATTCCATGCCCACTTCAGGCACCACAACTGAGTTCCTTCCATCTTCTGTGGAAGCATTGGACTCAATTATTTTTCTCAGTTTTCCCTGTTAATGGACTCTAAATGAGTTGTAAGGTATAGATAACAACAGAAGTCACCATCTGGAACTGTGAAACAGGCATATATACAGTATACATATTCATACATTCATATGAATAAGCATACACACACACACACACACACACACACACACACACTGACACACACACACACACACACATACATATACATATACATACAGTCATACACATAAATACATATATAATAAAAATTCCACATATATGTATCCATATATACACATATATACATGTATATACATACACACATGCACAATATAAATACATGTATACACACACACGCACATACCCACTTAAAGTGATCTGAAGCAGTAAAAATCAAGTAAAGAAAAGGTCCGTCAGTTACAAGATGGAAAATTTTTCCTCCTCTTCTACTTAAACCACTGTGTAGATTTTCCGTCTTTTTCACTTCATCTTTTTTTCTTCTTCTTAATTTTAATTATTTGAGAATGCAAAATCAATAGTAGCTTGATACATATACTCTATCCAGACAATATCTCAAATCTTTCTGTTGAAAGAAACTTGTTCATTCTCTTCAATGCCTACACCATTTCAATTGGACTGATTTGGTCGTACCTAAAGTCCTTGCTTAGGACTCCTCTCAAAAACATTTTTTATGGTCATAACAAATCAAAAAAATAGTAGCTTTTCATCTTCATAACAAATTAACCAAAAAAATTAATAATTTTTTGTTCTCTCAAAAATTCAGAGACCAATAACTTTTTCCGTCATAACAATTTAACAAAATCATTTCCATGTTTTGTATGTTACTTGTTTTAGTATTTGTAACAAACAATTTCATGACCATTAAAACTAGTATCAGAATTTAGGAAAAATAATGTTTATGAATAAAATAAAACTAATAAACCTTGATGAAAACCATTGGGTTCCTTCTCTACAACTTTACATGGGGAAACAAAGAAATATTTTGTCTAAGTGTAACAAATTCAAGGAGTATAGAATATTAAAAAAGACATAGGTGTCTGCCTTTGCAATTGTCTTCTGCAAAATGGCCTTGTGAACAACATTTCATGGCATATGTATTGTTAATTTATATTAAAACTATGATATCAATGACATCTAAAGTTCAGTTGTCCCAATTTTAATTTGGGTAGGGTAGTAACACTCTGGAAAGTCATGGGATATCTACCAATGCAGTCTCTCAATCTTCAATGATTAGGAAATACAAGTTAGAGATCAAACATATATTATACCTTATATAGTACAAGGAAGGCTTCAACTATCTACCTTTCTCCATGCAATTCCACATGCATTGCATAAGGTTCTTCGTCCTTCAGGGCCACGACGCATATGAGTAGACTTAGCGCTAACACCACAATGGGCGCATCTGAGAAGTTCAAGGTAAATTTATATAATTATCTTGATGGTTTATATGTACTCAACAAATATGTGTTCCTTATCAAAATTATCGAATAGGAAGTGAACATACAAAAACTTGTAAACATGCACAATGCTGTATCACTCGATAGATTTGCATTATTTATCTTACATATGAGAAAGGAAGGGAACAAAGATGGAATTGCAAGCATTGCAATATTTCAAATTTTTTATTAAGGCTTTTACACGGTTTCAATATGCATCTTAAATGAGAATGCTGAGATTGCTGGTCAATAACATAAGAAACGATTAATCAATGGAATGACGACTTCAGCATTAATTTTTTTTTTTAATATCGCATAAATGAAAAGAAAAAGACCTTTTCTTTTTCATGTCCATCTTTTGGGTGGATGACTTATAACAAGATGCATAATGCTTCATGCCTTGTACTGAAACATGCAAATTTTCACATTTTCAACTTAAGAAGAAATATCATTTAATGTTAACAATATTTTACTTAAGAGCTACCAAATTGCAACTTACTCAGTTTTGGTAGGCCAAAGTTAATGGCTCCGATTTAAGTAAAAAAGAACAACTAAAGCTAAAGAAAACCAAGCCCAATAGAAAAGATTGCAACTTCCTAAAGATTTATTTCAAATTTTTGCTCAATTGAGCTGTAATCTCACCTAAAACCCTCAATTTCGCCGTCTCCGCCGTCCTGGCGAACATCTTGGTCGTTCTCCATCTCGTGATCCATTTATTTTTATCGTCAGCGATCAAAGGATAAGAATATTTACACGAGATTTCGGATTAGGGCTAAATTTATCGGATTTGGAGGAAATACGTAGTTAGGGTTTTCTTGGTGAGAGGAGAGCGAAGTCAATCAGCTGGGAGATAGCAAACAGGAAGGAGGGATAACGAACCAGTAATTGTATGACACGTAAACCACCTAAGAAACGCATTCAACAAAATTGTTGTGCATTATTGGTCCAAAATCATGGGACCAGCCTTACAAGTGAGTATCAATTATTGATTTGGGAAAGTTATCAATTTAGGGCCTGTTCGTTTGTCTAAAAAAAAGTGGGAAATCAAAGAAATGGAAAACTATTTCTAAGAAGAATTGTTTTGGGAGTGTTTGGTTTGCTAAAAAAAAAAGGAAATCAAAGAAATGGAGATGAAATGAGAGGAGTTGTCACATTATTATTGGATGATGTGAGTGATTTTTTAAGAAAACTAGTTTTGATGTTGTTCGGTTGGCCAAAAAAATAAGGAAATGAATTATAAGAAACCTATTTCCTGTAGTTTTCTTGTTTTCTTTTGTTCGGTTCATTCTTAAAAATAAGAAATGAAATGAGATGAGATGAGTTGTCATTGTATTATTGGGTGATGTGAAGAAAGATTAAAAAAAGTGTTTTCATAACTTTTTGGGATGAAATGGAAAAAATAAAATGTTAATGAGATGAGGTGAATTGTTATATTATTTTATTCGATGATGTGAGTGATTTGAAATGATGAAAAGAGATGAGTTGAGTGATGTTTGGATGAAAATAATATTTTATTAGATGTGATGGATGAGTTGTTAGATGAAAATAATATTTTATTAGATATGGTGGATGAGTGGTTAGATAAAAATAATATTTTATTAGATAATGTGGATGAGTTGTTGGATGAAAATAATATTTTATTGGATGTTGTGGGTGAGTTTTAGGGATGGAAATGGAAGAAATGGATTATTTTGAGATTTCCACCTTTTCCATTTCCATTTCTTGGTTTTTAGGAAATAAACGAGCAGGCCCTTATACATAAATCATCTTGAATAAATTTTTTGTTACGATGAACCTCTTAAACTCATTTTTCAGTTAAATGTTTTCGACAATTGACCTCATCGATCTATGCTCTATTAAGGATAATATCTTTAATATACTAGGCATTTCACTAGCAATCATCACAGCAAAGCGAAAATATTTAAATAAAAAGTGAGTCTATGTGGTTGATTGCAACAAAAATCTGTTTAAAAGTTGTTTATATGTAAATTAACAATCAAAAGTGTTTTCTACAAAACGAGCATATTTAAAAGTTGCATCTAGGAAGCGTTTTTCGTTCTGGATCGTTGATTTGGACTCGAACAATTGTTCATGAATCCAACATTCTTGGATTAGAACTTGGACTCGGATTTTACAATTAGAGCCCTGGACTCTTGGATTAAATTTTGATTTTTGTGAGTAGAATTCTTGAACTTTTGTTTTTGATTCATAGACTGATGGTCGGACTCTTAGACTAAATTTTAGATTCGTGGATTATTTGCATTAAGAGTTTCAAATTAAATTATTATGTTGAATAATAATCATTAACAAAAAATAATCATTAATTTAAAAACCATCCTCATTTCGATTAGTGGATGACCACAACAAAACTAAGTACATCTTGTCATCCATTTGAACAGTTTAACGAAATGTATGTAATATAGTATTTGTTTTAGCCGTTTTAGTGCTAAAAACGTAATCTCCAATCAATAATAGATTAGTATCTCACATTATGCGTAATCGAGCCAACTCTTCACTCCAAGATAACCAAAGATCCAGCTCGGACGACTCGACACGCCGACATCTCGCGAGGATGACTTAAAAGGCGTTATATGTCTACCCCTAGCTAGGCCGACTTCTTGACCAACCTACTCGACTGACCATTTAGCCGATATCTCGCGAGGGTGACTCACAAGGCAGTACTTCTCGACCTTCTATCGGGCGAGTAGAAAGGTGATGACTACCTTGAAGCTTGAGTCCCCTCCCGAGCACTGATAGCTAATCACCTCACAATACATGCTATTAAATGCATAATGGGAGACATCATTTCTCTGCTCCCAATAGTCTTTATGATACATCGGACCACGTCGGTACCATATGCCCTCAATCACTTCACATTAAATGTTGAAGTGACCTCTCCTCCACTCATCGACCGACATCTGTAAAGCAGATGCTGACTTCGCCGCCAGCACATATTCGGTCTAAGTTACCATCCTACCCCCTACTACCACTATAAATAGGGGTACTATTTTCAATAATAAGGAAAAGATCTTTACCTCTACTCGCTAGGCTTAAGAACTACTACAGTTCATTTACTTCTCCACTCAAGCAAATTACTGACTTGATCATCGGAGAAACAACCGAGGAACCCAACCCCGTCCTCTTACAATTTTCTACTTGTGTAAAGAAAAACAACATACTTTCGAACCAGACATTCGAAGGGTTAGAGGACCTCCGTCAATTAAATTGCTTTTCTCATTGACTGTTTGATATCAACCATCAACAATATTAAATATTTGAAATATTTATATATTAAAGAAATGTACAATAATGATCATATCTAAGTTAACAATTTAGCACCCATCGTGAGACCTTCTTTCTTCTTTGAACAATCATGTCTGATTCTGAGCATAAGCGTGATCAGTCCATCCCCGGAGCATTGCATCCGGTCTATGTCACTTAAGCCCAGCTTGACGAATCCACTCAACGGATCATTCAAGTCTTCCAGCAGTAGTTTGCAACTTTCACCACCAAACTCCTCCATCGGATTCCTCCTCCTTAGCACGCTTACCCTGTTGCTCCTCCACCATCGAGGAACCAACCTTTGGCAACTCATCCTCCACCTGAAGCCCAGCCAAAAGTGCCTCTACTTTTGCATGCTGCTTATACCGGTCAAAATAGAAGTCGATTCGAGCACGTGTCTCCTTCTCCTTACCAGCCAACTTGCCGAGTGGATCTTCGTCGACCTTACTCTCAATACATGGAATTTATTAATGAGAGTCCCAACCTTTAGTCGTGATGACACGAAGCTCGCTACCATAGGAGCTCAATGAGCTCCTCGGCATTATCATGCCGCTCTAGGCCCCTCAGCTACTTGCGTGGCTTCCAGCTATGATTGGACTTTCCAACCAATCGCCAAAGCCATTGCGGGAACACTCCTCTCACTAATGACATCATGAATGCTACATGCGAGAAATTCAAGGTATCTCAAGTAGAGAAATACAAGGGCGATGGAGACCCTGTAGAGCATGTCCAGAACTACTATGATATGATGAGCATACTGCAGGCACCCGAAGCCGTTATCTATAGGTGCTTTCCCATCATCTTGTCGGGAAGTGCTAAGCTCTGATGGAACTCCCTGGAGAATAAGTCCATCAGCAGCTTCGAGCAACTTAGTCAGAAGTTTGTGCACCACTTCTTGGCTAACACCAAACAGAAGTTGTCTACTCATGTGTTGATACAGATAAGACAAGAACCTGTAGTGAGCCTTTGAAGCAATTTCAATAGGTTCCAAGCAAAACGGTTGGAGGTTGACGACCCGGGAAGCGCGGTTGATATATCGGCCATTGTGGCCGGTCTATCGAACAATGAGCTGGCCAACTCACTCGCGAAGAAGCGATGCTCCACATTCGGCCAGTTGATGGCCAAGGTTCATGGGTATATGGACATGGAGGATGCCTAAGCCTACAAGAATGTGACCAGGACAATAGAAGCAGTAGTGGCAGTAGCAGCGGACATCGGCAACCCCAGTGGGAGCAGCAGTTCCAGCTTTAGTGACTCCTGTAGCACTAGCCACGTTGATGGCCACCGTAAAAACCCAAGTAGCTGAACTAGTACGGGAGATGACTAGGGATCTCCTTCCCAGACATGAGTAGGCAAGCCATCCCCCCAGAGTCGACTACCGCCCAAATCGGTCTGACAAGAGGGACCGAAAGAGGGAACCACCACCCAAACTAGTCCTCACAACCCTTAACACCTCTCTTATTGATGCCCTTTATATGGTTCAATAGGAGGGATGTCTCAATTCTGCCCCTCCTCGAATGAAATTAGATCCTCGCAATCAAGACATTCGGCAGTACTGTCGATACCATAGAGATGATGGTCATCTTACCTATAATTGCTGAATCCCTCAAAGTGATACCGAGGACCTGATACAAAGAGGTTATCTCAAGAAGTTAATCTCCCAGAGAGACAGGAGGGAAGCCACCCTAACAGGAACCGACAGGAGGCCTCATTCCTGGTTGCCTCGCCCGACCGCTACCTGATAGTCGACCCTCCAAGCCTAGCCAAAAGGGGTCATCAACACTATCAGCGGTGGTCCCATAGTTGGAGGATCATCTAATAACACTCGGAAGAGATATGCTAAGCAAACATTGCAGGTGAACATGTGTGATAAGAAGCTGAGAGCAGAAGAGCCCATTTCCTTCAGCGATGCAGACTTGAAAGATGTTGAGATGCCTCATGGTGATCCTATTGTCATTACGGCTAGGATCGATGGTTTCTAAGTTAAAAGGATCATGGTCGATATGGGAAGCCCGATCAATGTCTTGTATGTCGATGCCTTCAACTAGATGGGAATCGACAAGTCTAGATTACAACCTTGTCCAGAGCTGCTCATCGGTTTTACGGGGCATGCACTCCAATCGGAGGGGATGATCACACTCCTCCTAATGGTCGGTGAGTACTCCCAACAGTCCACCGTTCAGGTCTAGTATGTGGTGATAAATATCAAATCGACCAACAATGTCATATTGGGCAAAACTGCCCTCCATCTCTTGCGGACCGTCCCCTCCACATATCATCAGATGATAAAATTCCTGACCCTGGAAGGAGTCTGCGTGGCTAGAATCAACCAACGAGAAGCCAGATCCTGCTATCTACTCTCGACAAAGGGAAAAGGAGTGCAAGAGACCCTACCCATTGAAAAAGCTTGTCCCAGATAGAGAAAGCATTAGAACGAGAGAGGATGACTCCCACTAAAGAGCTTTAGGAAATATCGATCGACCATGAAGGATTGAAGAAGGTCTAGATCAGATCCAGCCTCGTTGAGCCTCAATGATGAGATATGATTGCATTCCTATTAGCGAACACTGATGTATTCACCTGGGTACCAGAAGATATACAAGGGATTCCTCTAAAAGTGATGAACCGTGAGCTCACAGTGAATCGGCACACTAAGCCAATTCCACAAAAGAAGAGACATCTCGACCCCAAGAGGCAGAAGGCAACCATTGATGAAGTCGACCGACTCCTAAGAGCCGGATTCATTCGAGAGGTTCCATACCCAGAATTGATACGGGTGTATCTTCTCTTCGGAACTTAGTGATTCTCATGGGAGATTGAGGATAGCTGATTCTCATGGTAGCTTGAGAATAGAGGTGTAAAATAGCACAGTGGAATGCAGGTTGAAGTGTGGGACGAGACGGCGAATCGAAGAATCGAAGCATCTAGTTTTTAGCCCGTGAGTCGACTCATAACAGTCACGAGTCGACTCATCAGGTTGAGTCGACTCATGCATGTCATGAGTCGACTCACGAAATCCAACCATTTATCACCAGTCTCTGACGAGTCAACTCATCTCAGTCATGAGTCGGCTCATTGCTGGTTTTGTGTTTTGTCCAGTTTCGGACGAGTCGACTCATCTCAGTCATGAGTCGACTCATCGAAGGTTTCCTTATTCGTTTGGGTTTCTGTTTGCACGAATTCCTATTGGGTTTGGGCTTGGTTATTTACCACTTTACCATCTACGTGTTACACCTATATAAGGGATTGTTTAGGGTTTCTGATAAAAGTAGAGGTAATCAAAGTGGGATTTTAATCAAGAGAGATTAGGGTTTAGAGAGAATTGAGAGCTTGTTCTCGATTCTAGTGAGATTGTGAGAGAGGGATTGTAATCTTTTTATACTTATAATCTAGAAAGGGTATTTTCCTTCGCCACATTCTGAATTATTCTTGTGTTTCTATCATCCTCTTCTAAACCCACCTTTGATAATTCTGCGATCAAAGGTGCTCGCATGGTGACTCGTGTCAAGTTGGTATCAGAGCGATCAGATCCGGTAGAGGGGGCATCCTGTGTATGGTCCTGACTCGATCGCAATACAAGAAGCTAGGCGAGATCCTTATTTCATTGGAAGGAGTCTAGGTTTTAAGGAAGAAGAAGATGGCTGAAGGAGACAATTCAGCGAGGATTGATGCATTAGAGAAGCAGATCGAGACGATAGGGTCTACTCTCACACAACTCGTCAGTCTTATCCATGGAGGTAATAAACAAGGTGAATCTCCTTCAAAGTCCAAGAAGAAAATTATAGAGTTCAATGTGGAGAGAGAGGATTCAGATCCCAACGAGGAGGAGGCGACCGTTAAGGTTGCGTTGCATTAAGGGGGTAAGAATTCTTATCAGAACCTAAAGATTGACTTCAAGGTGGAGATTCATGTTTATGATGGGAGTGTCAATATAGAGAAACTCAATGATTGGATCGAACGTATGGAGATGTATTTCACTCTCTACGGATATTTGTCTAAGGAGAAGATTGTGTTCGTGACTTTGAAGCTTTCAAGGCATGCGTTGACGTGGTGGAAATCCTACTGTAAGCAGGAGAAGAAGGTGGTGTCGTGGAATAAATTCAAGGAGTTACTAAGGAAGCAGTTCTACCCGGTGGGATTCTTTGAAGAACGTTGGTACAAGTGGTATGGCTTGTGCCAAAGAGTCAATCAAACCATTCAAGAATACACCATAGAGTTCCAGCAATTAGCGATGGTCCTCAATATTGTGACAGAGGGATATTCTATATTTATGAAGTATATGACGGGATTGAGCAATTACATCCGGATGGAGATGAAGTTATTCATGGTCGAGACTATTGTAGAGGCGAGCGTGAAGGCTATTGCCATTGAGGGCAAGCAGAAGAAGGGCAACGAGACTAAGGGAGACTCCAAACAAACGGGAGTCGAGTCTAGTGGTTCCAAACATAAGGAGGAGAAGAAGGGTGATCCAGGAAAAGCAGAACTGATTTGTAGTCATTGCGAGAAGACAGAACATGTTGCTGATTGGTGCTGGGAGAAGTATCCTCATCTCAAGCCAAGAGGATTGAAGAAGAAGGAGGAGAAAAAGGCATATGTGATAGCTCAAGGTCCGAAAGAAGTCACGGGGATGACAGAGCCCAATAACAGTCTCAACCTTATGGCGGGGAGACAGACCATCAAGGAGGACGATGACCCGAGAGAGCAACTCTTTGTGCTTAAGTTGCAAGTGAAGACCAGTTTGGTTGATGCCATAGTTGATCTGGGCAATGAGAAGAATTTGATATCCGAGGTCTTGGTTCAGAAGCTGGATCTGAAGACGGTCAAGCATCCAAAGCCCTATCCATTAGGGTGGATTCAGAAGGAGGATAGACTGAGTGTAGTTGATCAATGCACTGTCAGATTTGCGCTCCATGAGTCGTATATTAACGAGGTCAAGTGAGACATAGTTCCATTAGATGTTTGTCAGATTATACGTGGAAATCCGTACTTATGGGATAAATATGCGATCTACGAGTAGCGGGCTCAGAAGTATACATTCACCAAAGGCGGTGAAAAGTTCAAATTTTGTTTGACGTCTTTTCCGAGGGAGACAAGCTTGGGGACGGCGACGCGAGCGAAGATGCTAGTGAATGTAAGCAAGAAGTTTGTCTCACTGTGCATTAGACTTTCAAAAAAGCCATCGAAAGTGGATTGCATGTTGGAGCGGAAGACGACTACGATAAGGCAAGGAGCGAAGGAGTCGTTTCCAGTTGTACGTCGCTATCAAGTTTCTAGCAAGGCTAGGTAGTGCAGAAAAGATAGAGGAGCTCGGGAGTTTCCTCAGCTAAAGTTCTAACTTGAACAGGACTTTAAGTTCCTAAATGGGGGGCTCATGATACTGTTGGCCCTATAGTTTTGATGATGATTTGTCAAACAATTTATCACTAATTCATTCTCTAGTTTTTGTTGTTTTGTTTTTCTCTTTACAGGTAATTCAACACACGACAATCAAGCGTTAAAGATTCAAGTTCATGTGTGTGTGCTTTGACCTAGGTATAAGTTTAGTTTGCTTGCATATATCGTATGTTTATATGTAAGCTCAATATATGTACACTTAACACAATTTTGATGTTTTCTATTAAATAAATGATTTCTCATCAAACTTTGTTACAATAATTTTTATTTCATGTTTACAGCTCATTCACACTTCTTTATACATATATAATATATGCATGTTACATATATACGTTTTAACAAATCATATCTTAATTTTTGTGTTCACGAAAATACAGGTTTTCTAAACACTTTTCAAAAACAGGGAGTTTTCACAAACAAAAATTGATTTTTCAAAAATTCCTTTTCAAACATGTTTATTTCATCATTTAGAAACTTTCCCCAAAGTTTTACTATTTTTGGAATTGATTTGATATTTTTAATGTATTTTCAAAATCAACCCAAAAACCTATCATATGTCATGTATCAGTTTGCGGTCGACCGCCACGGTCGACCGCCAGCTTTCAAACCCTATTCTCAGCCTTTTTTGTGCCTCGCGGTCGGCCGCGAGATTTCCACGGTCGACCGCCGATCTTATTATTGCCTTTTAACAGCTATTTTCTGCAACGGCTGTCTGAGGCTATTTTGGTCTTTTCTAGTTGGATTTGGCTGATATTTTGAGTGGGTATAAATACCTCATTACTGCTCTCTTTCAAATAACCAAGTTTTGTTTTAACAAAATCTTAAGTGTGTTTAAAAGAGCTGTTTAAGCTGTTTCTAATCATCTGTTTTAAAAGAAGTCTGCTACAATAAGAAGAGGCCTTTCATTTCAACTGAGGATCCTATCCTCATCATCCTCTACTGTTCTTCTTGTTTATTAAGAAGTTTTCCTAACTCATCTTTTCATATAGCTTATAATTTCATTTTCATATCTTAGCTATATTTATTGAGTTACGTATTTTTCATTCACTGTTATCACACACACAATATTGAGCTTAATATTTTCATACTATATAGTGTGGGTTGTGGGGTGTGATTTAGTGAGTGTGAGCTTCATTTGTGTTCTCATTTGTTGTTGAGAACAAACCATTGTATTTAATCTTTATTTGTGAGTATCACTTGTAATACACTTGTACACCAAGAGAAGTGTGAGGCGAGAGACGGGGTCGAATCCAATAGGAGTGGCGTCGGTTGACGAACCTAGGGAGAGGTTACATCCGAGCACTTGAGGAGGAGGACACGGGCTAGGTTCCTACACTTAGTGTGTAAAGTGTGATTGCATAGTTGTGTGAGAGTTTTCAGTAAGCTTGTAAACCGAGTGTGTAGAAGTTGCGGCTTCCAAACCGGATTGTGATAGTGGAGATCTCCTCAAGGTGGGGAGCGGGGACGTAGGTTGTGGTGACCGAACCTCGTAAATATATCGTTTGTTTGTGTTTTTCTTAGCGTACTTTTATTTGTGCCTATTCATATCTTTCTTGCTCATATCTATCTTATATCATTTTTGCAAGAACAATTAATATTTGAATTAGTTTTAATTGGTATTTAATTGGGATTAGATTAGCATAAGATCCTAATCACCCCCCTCTAGGGTCTAACAATTGGTATCAGAGCTTGGTGCTCTTTGATTTAAGGACTAATCATCTTGAGTTAAAGATCCAAGTTATCGTTTTTGTGCTAATCTAGTGTTGATTGCTTTTTGCTTCTTGCATATAATCATTATGGATATGTATGATGCATCTAATCTAGGTTATACTATTAATATTGCCCCTTGTTTGGATATTTTCCCCTAATGGCGTGTTAGATTCAAACTTTTTGTTCACTCTAAATAATTTGATTTATGGGAAATTATTGAGGATGCTTACATCGCTCCAAATTTGGAAAAATCCAAATGGAGTGAAAATGATAAAAGATTGTTTAATATGAATAAGCTTTTGTTAGAATATTTGCTTAATACTTTTCACTCTTCATTCTCTAACAAATTTGCTAATTTTGATAGTGCTTACGCCTTATGGAAATTTATTGAAGCACATGAAGGGGATTTGGAGGCTATTCAACAAGCGTTGGAAAATCCCGCTTTGAGTTCTAAAGAAGCCTCATCTTCATGTACAATACCACTAGGTGATAACCCTAGTGAGGTATGCGAGCTTGATAACGATGATATTATTACTTTTGATGAGCTTGCTCTTGAGTTTAAAAAATTACACAATTGCTATGTTGATGTAAAGAGTAAGTATGTAAATATGAAATCTACTCATGAAACACTAGCCACTATGTTTAACTTCATTGCAAATAAAAATATAATTCTTAAAGAATGCAATAAAAATTTGAGAATTGAAAATGCTAGTTTGTTTCATGAAAAACGTGATGCCATGTTAGAAGTAGATAAGTTAAAATCTATGATGAAAAATCTTGTTTATCCTACTTCTAGTAGCAATGCTTGTATGCACAATGATGAGTTGAATCAAATGAGAAAATGAATATCTTCCTTAGATTCAACACTAAACACTTGTATTGCTAAAAATAAAAAGCTTATGAACTTGTGTGCAAAATACAATGTTAATTCTTCTAAGAAACCTATTCACTATGCACACATGTATGACAAAATTCACAAATGCTCTATTTACGGTCTTAAAGGCCATTTAGCTCAATTTTATCATAATGCATAAAAAATTGACAAGCCTATTTAGGATTGTGCATCCCATCAAGCTTCTTCATCACATACACATGTATACACACATAGTGTAAATCATAAACATGCTCATGTCTATAAATGTGATTATTGTGGTTGTTTTGGTCATTTGGCCATGTTTTGTTTCAATTTGAAAAGAAATTCTCGTTTGCAAAATAATTACAAAGAAAAATCTATTTTTGCAAATGAACCTCGTGCATATCATTTCGGTCAACGCAAACCATTCAAACCCCTACATTGCACAAATTGCAATCGTATGGGTCATGTTTATAATTTTTGATTTGATCGTATCGGTGCACAAAATACGCCTAAACGGGTTCATAACCCTAGGGCCTTGGATTTACATGATCGGGGTCATGTCCTAAATTTTAGTGGTACCAAAATGAGGTTCATGTCATTTTTTTTTGTTTGTTTGTTTTGTTTTTTTTATGTTTTTGAGTAAATTGGTTCTTAGGCTTAAATATTAATTATTGTTATTAAAGCTCAGATAAAATAATTTCATGTTTTAAATAGCTAAGAACTTCTTATATATTCTTATATATATAATAAACATAAAACAAATTTTTATTAAAGTCCAAATTGCATTTCTCTCAAAATCCAGATTTTAATATACCTATGCTTTTATTTTTCTCGCGGTCGACCATCACGGTCGACCGTCGAAGTTTCTGGAAGTTGTTACGGTCGACTGCAAGAAAATTTTTCTGATTCGTTTTCATTTTATTATCGGGTTTCGGTTTCAATTGGTTAATTCTTCTATACCCGAATGAATCACCATCGTTGATCTTAATGTTGAGCTAATCCGGGTCATTCCTTCCTCTCCTCTTATGATCCGACCCTCTTCTTCTTCCCCATTCGAAAATTTTCCTAATTCTGTCAATTTCCCCTCACGGTCGCCTGCTGTTCGTCATCGTTCGACCGCGGTCTTCCTTGAGGCCATCTCTTCATCAATTTCAGTTGGAAATTGATTGGGTAATCTCTTCTCTCATCTTTTGATTTCTTTTCCTGCTCTAGAGTTTCAATCTTTCAATTCTAGGGTTTCAGTTTAGGGTTTGTTCATTTGTATTTCTTGTTGCTCTTATCTTTAGAACATGCCTCCTAAGAAGAGATCTAAGCCTGATGCTAGTTCCTCATCTTCCATTGCCTCCCACTATGAGCATTATCTTCTGTTCAAACCCCTAATTAAGAAATATAGGGAACTGTGTAAATTGAAAATCCTTCCTAGTCGATATATCAAATACGAGGAATTAGCCATGTATGACATTCATGAGATTCTACATGCTGTTGGGTTGGATAAACTGTTAGATGTAGAACGTAAGGTTCCGTATTACCCATTTCTTGTTTATCTGTTTTATGCAAATCTGTCTGTCACCACTTCTGCCGATGGTATTCAAACCATCTCCACATCTGTTAAGAACATTCAGATCTCATTTTCTGCCGACGAACTTGCGGGAATCCTTAAGATTCCAACAAGTGACGTTAAGCTTATGTCTGTCGATCACACCGATCAGGCTGTGAACGATATTGTAGGCATCAAAAATTGCCGATAGGTCCCCACTCACAGCTCGGTGTTAACAAGCGACGACTGAACGTCATTACCTTGTTCACAAGAGCTCAAATAACGCCGGTGAGCGACTGAAGCAAACCGACGGATTACGTGAGCCGACAGAATGTCAGAATCACGAAGATACGGGTTGACCGAAAACCCCGCGATCACCGCAATTGGGCCAACGCCCGCCATGCCCCGATCACCCCACTGATAATCCAACCATCGGGGGCCTACAGAGCTAGCCGTCACGATTCCAACGCATCCGAAATCACTCAAATCCGAGTTCGGACGAAAAGTCAACGGCAAGTCAACGGCGAGTCAACGGCGGGACAACGGGGGCGTCTCAACTAACATAAAACACCCCGGGGGTGTCTGAAAAAACCCAAGACACCCCAAGGGTGTCTCGGAAAATCCAAGACACCTCAAGGGTGTCTCGGAAATTCCGAGACACCCAAGGGTGTCTCGGAAAATCCGAGACACCCAAGGGGTGTCTCGGATTTTTTGAGACACCCCACGGGGTGTCCTTGGATTCTTCAGCCACCCCCCCCTTTGTTTCCTATAAATAGGCCCTCTAGGCCTCCATTCTCTTGGCTCGGATTTTTGGAGAAGAATTTCTGGTCTTGGGTTTAACCTCGAGATCTGAAATTTCTGAGAAGAGCAGCGAAGCCCTGCCGGATCAAAGAGTGAGAGAGGTCTTCATCTTTTCCTTCATTCACCCCCTTCTGTCCTTAGTATTGCCCCTTAGCGGTGACTACTAAGAAGAGCTAGTGCCTCGTTTAACCGAGGCATAAGCTTTAAACTTCTAAGATCTCACGCGGATCGACGAAGTTTCGCTTCTATATCCCACGCGGATAGACGAAGCTCTGCCGGATTTTCCCGGAAGGATCTTGAAGAGTCGGTGGTCCACGGACATCGACGTCCCCGTCACAGGCCAACAACCCACGCAAGCGAGACCGAACCAGAACGGGACCTCGTGTTTATTTTCAGAAAAGTTGTAATCATTTGTTTTCATTTTTTTT
>BQKN01062873.1:17954-30115 GCA_022839385.1 Asparagus kiusianus | reverse complement strand
GTTTGATAGGGGATAAGCTATCTATTGTGATTTTTAGACAGCCTACACCTTGGTACCTCTTCAGGATAAAAACAAGGTACTCCAACCATTCGACTGTCTTTGATAAAAAAAGACTTTGTCGCTCTTATTAAGTCTAAGGCACTCAATAAAAGACCTTGGCGCCATTATTAAGTTCAAGGCATCCAACCAAAGCCCTCGGTACCTCTTTAGGGTAAAACTAAGGCACTCCAATAATTTGGCCATCTTCTTAAAAAAGACCTTGACACCCTTATTAAGTCCAAGGCACCCAATAAAAGACCTTGGCACACTCATTAAGTCTAAGGCATCCAACGAAAGACATTGGTACCTCTTTAGGGTAAAACCAATGCACTCCAACCACTCGATCGTCTTTGACAAAAGACCTTGGTGTTAGCCTTTTTGTTTTGATGATGTTTTAACAAACAATTTATCACTAATATTGTTTCTAGTATTTTGTGTCTGTTTGTGATATATCCATCTTGATGATAGTTGGAGGATGGATGGATTGAGCCATAACGATCATATCAAATGAAGGTTGGCGAAAATAGTCGATATGAAGCCATTTGCACTTCAAGTCATATTCAAGATCAAGCTTCATCTGCATTCAAGACAAGCATATTGAAGAT
Source organism: Asparagus kiusianus (assembly GCA_022839385.1). Lineage (NCBI taxonomy): Eukaryota > Viridiplantae > Streptophyta > Magnoliopsida > Asparagales > Asparagaceae > Asparagus > Asparagus kiusianus. The sequence goes on along the minus strand of BQKN01062873.1, from coordinate 29,471 downwards.
CAATCAAGCTTGGGTAATTTAGTTTTAGGTTTATGCTTTGTGTGTTAAATATTCTAAGCTCAATATTATACACACACACACACAATTCATTGGTTTATCTGTTTTCTTATTTTATCCACAAACAAAGTTTTTACAAGTAAAATAAATATTTGTATACATACATGTTTATTTTCATGTGGATAAATGGTTTTGGTTTAGTGATATAGATATGAAACAAATATACATTCATATACATATTCATATGTTTCATATTCTATTGTATTTTTGATGAAATATTGTATTCTAGGTTTATAGACTTAATAACAATAGTTTATATCTTTTCCTAAGTTTATAAACCCATTCAAAAGTTTTCAAAATATTGTTTAAGTCAAAATATCAAAAACATGTCTTGTTTAGTTTTTATGTATTGTACTATTTTGCAAAATGACTAGTTTTTACTTTTGGGAAGTGTAATTCTAAAAATTCTTTTTGTAACATATTTATTATCATGTTTATAAATATTTACCAAAGTTCTATATTTTTTGGAATTTTTTTGCAATTTTTAAAAGAAGTTTAAAAATCAGTTTTACTATTCATTTCAGACTGATAAACTGTTATCAGTCAACTGATGGATTTTATCAGTCGACTGATCAACTCACCTAGAATTATCAAAAGTTTTTATTTTTACGACTGATAAACTATCAGTCGACTGATGTGTTTATCAGTCGACTGATGATGAGGTCTTCAGTCGACCGATAAGCTGTAAGCTGCCTATAACGGTCAGCTCATCAGTCGACTGATACTTGTTTGCATTAAAAGTTAGTTTATTTGTCGAATTCATTACACGTTTATAGATTATAATGAATTCAAAAGAGTTAATCTATTTATAAGACTACTCACTTACACAATAAAACAAAAATTACAACTCTTTTCAAACACACGCAGAGGACGTTTATCACCCGCTGTTTACGTGGGATCTTTGCCTGTACCGGGGATGCGTTAGTCCGTGGACTGTCGCGACTCGAATCAGATTAACAGAATACAAATTTAATGCTCTTACTTCACAAAGGAAGTATTCACAGAAATAAATAATCTCGACCAAGCGAGATTACTACTCTTCTCAAGATCAAACCAAGTTCGAGCTGGATGAAAGGTGGAACGAGCTTCAGATGTCTCGAAATCCACTCTTTATGCACAGGAATTCGCCAAGATCTCGCTAGCCTCTCTCAAATTCGTCAGAACCTTGCTCTAGCTCTTCTGAAATTCGTGGCTCCCTTCAAATCTATCTTTATGAGGGCGCTAGGGGTATATTTATAGATTTTAAATGTTGTGTTTGTGGATAGGATCGAAGAACAACCGTTATTATCCGTTTAGGTAGGTTTTCGGTTGTGTAACAGCTTCCACACGTTTAATAATAACCCCACATATTAATGGATGACCCCAAGGAGTTCTAGAAGCCTATCTTATCAAAAAACACGTCGGGAGCTAACCTGGGCACGAGTCACTTCGAAATGACTTGGAATTTACAAGAACTTTGAGGTAACTCAGATTTTCCGAGATAATTTGAATTATCCATGGTATTTTAGCTTTAACTCTCTCCTCTGACCACAAAATGAATTAATTCATGATGTATTGGAAAGATAATAAAGAGAGCTACAACTTTTATCTTTTGAGATTTTTGTTATTCAAATCTCATCATGGTCAAAATTTTACTTCTTCGTGCGGGTCACTCTAGAGCCCTCCTGATTATATTTACTTCGTCGTTTCACACGTTTTAACGTTTCACGTGCATTCCTTCACTTCTTTTTATAGCATCAGATGATTCTCTTTGACTTGAATAATCCTCTTTGACTTGAATAATAGCGTTTATCGTCTTCTTTCCATTTTAATCTACGAACGAGAACCCATAGGTAATTTTTGACGTCTACAGATACCCCCCTCCAAAGTGTTTCAGGCTCATTCTTTTATAAAAGAGCCTAGAATACTTTAGATATGATAGACTCAGCCTTATATTCTTAGAATTCTTCATCTTTTAGTCTATTCAGTATTTTCTTGAGTAGCTAAAATTCTTCCGGTGCTGCATTTATCGTCTGACCATTGTTAAATTCTTGAATTAAAACCGGAGTGTTGGTTTCTGAATTAGCTCATGCCATTGGATTGATGTTGAACTAATCATCTTCATTGGGAATTCGTATATGAATCATGATTGAACTTTCGGGGATTATCCTTTGACCTAAAATTTTTCTGAGCCCTATTTCGACGAATCTATCGCTGCGTTGATCGGCATTGACCTTCATTATAGCGTGTTGTCTATTATTAACATAGTTTATACCCGTACGTTTACTAGAGTCTACACAATTTAAGCTCGATGGGTGTTGTAATGTGTGGCATGCCCAAGTGTAGAGGTTGCAGGACCAACCGTTGATGCTGGTTCATCTGTAGGTACGGATCTTACCCTTACATCCCGCTAGTTATTTACTTAACCATTAGGGAGTTTTGGTTGTAGGACCAACTATTGGAGCTGATATGGCTACCATTGCGAATGCTTTAAATGTTCCTCATGGAAGCTTCGGCTAGAATTGATATTGTCCTTGGTGCTTAAGTCACAAGACCAACTGATGAAGCTAGTGCGTCAGCGACTATCGTACTTATTAGATTTTTGGTAAACCCTCAGCCATCAACGAATTTGATAAGCCTCTACCTATCGTTTGAGTCGAGCTAACATGCAGATTGTCTAAGTCCGTTCTACATGAAATGTCATGCTAAAAGAGTTAACTCTTTTAGACTTAGTGCTATGATATTGAATATATAGACTTTACTATTGTTACAGGAATAGGCTACCCGAATATGCGTGTTGGGCATAGACTTGCACAATCCTTTGATCTCGGGTATCCTTAAGAATATTATGTGTAATATTCTTCAGGAACTTCATGTTAGAAATAAAGGAAGTAGTTTATCCTCATACCCATTGGAGGTTAGGGAAGTAATTTATACTCGTATATCCATTAGAGTATGGGAGCAGTTTAACCTCATATACATGTTGGAGGACTTCGTTCTAATTTGACTTATTTTGCCGTCATGATACCGGCATCAACCAAGGCTTGAATGCTAGTTTTTAGAGTAATACAAGCCTTGGTGGGGTGATAAACCCTCCTGTGATATGCACAGTACTTCGGATCCAAATTATGATTTGCTTCCTCCTGATTTGTAATCAGTGGTAGCTTGGTTTTGTTATTGGTGAGGAGGTATTTGAAAATGGCTGAAACTTCATCATCTTCGAAAGAATACTCCTCCTGGAACTTCGGATTAAGAGTCATTTGTTGCCTCCAAGGTTGCTGTTGATGAACGTTGACAGCAGTTGCAGGTCCTTTAGCCGTCGGTTGGCCTCTTTTGGCTTTCTTCCTTTTGAGAAAGTGTTTGGCCTGTTCACCGTGTTGTTTTAACTCTTTCCAAGTTTTGAATGGTACGACCCCCAAGGCTACCAAAATATCGATGGAAAGATTATTGTGGCATATCTGCAAGATGAACTCCTCTGTGATAGGATCCTTGCAATTCATTACCTTATTACGGAAGCGTTTGATAAAACTGTTAACTGACTCACTGTCCTTCTACTTCTCATCCAGAAGAGCTCTGATAGACACTTCGATGTCATCCTCAAAGAAATTGTTGAGGAATGAGCTTTCCATATCGTCTCAGTAGTTGATGCTTCCCGGCTTGAGATGTCGATATCAATCGAAGGCTGCCCCACTAAGGGTGCCCACAAATGACAGAATCATCAGCAGTTCATTCTTGAAGATCACTCCTAGGTGAGACATGAAATAAATTAGGTGCTGAGTGGGTGAACCTTTCTCGTTAAACGACGTAAAGTTAATTAGATTGAACTTCAAAGGGTACAAGATTGAATCCCACTCTCTTAGATGTGGACACAGAATGCCAGTCCTCTTCATTTCTTGAGCCTATAGCAAGGTGTTGACCTTATCTTCCAGCTCCTGCATCATCTTGTTATCCTCGCCCGCATATTTCTTTGGAGAATGTCGAGAAAGATCAACTGAACCATCCCCAATGATATTGAGGGGTGCAATTGAACCACCCTAGTGTTATTGAGGGATGCGATTGGGCCACTCCTAGTATTTTTGAGGGGTGCATTAGCCATGATGACTTCGTCCACTTCTAGATCACTTTCAACTATGACGTTTTGAGTGCGACAACTAGATTCAGCCCGCTGACTGGACTCAGGTGGTGGTTGAAGTTGTTGAACCTGTAACTCTCTCATCTGTTGCATGGTCAACTCCATTTCTATTTTTATTTCAGCTCTGACTTCCTCTCGCTGTCGAGCTAAAGCCTCTTAAAGCATTTGAGCCACTATGTCGGGAGTGATTGTGAACGACTCCCTTACTTCCCCCATGCTGGATATTGTATCATTGGAGGTGATTACGGAGTAAGTATCCGACAGTTCGTCTTCCGAAGACAGTCCTTCATGCATCCTTAGATAATCCCTATATCTGATGGCTTCTAGCTGGAATCGAGACATTCATTGGGCTATCCCTAAATTGACTTTTCTTCTGGGAGAAAAGTCAGGATTAGAGCTATTTGAAGCAATCACAGATTTTTCTTTGTCAACCATGTTGATGGTGACTTTAGGGAATTCATCACCCTGGACGGCGAATTTTCTCTCATGGAAACATCTTGGCTTAGGCTTTGACGCTTTGGTAGCAAGTTTCTCAAATACCATGACCCTTTGTAAAATGGTCCTAGAGCAACTATATTTTGATAATACTACCCTAATAGATCTCCCGTATGGACAGTGAGAGCTGGTTTCTCGGACACCCTCCTTTTGGGATTTGTTCACACCTTCAGCCTGATGGTGCAGCTAATTGGAGTAATCCATCGCTTGTTGGTGTGATGCCCCAAGTATAACGTTGACTTTTGACGGACACATCTTCTTTTAGGGATAAAGAACCTTGTTGATATTCTCGGGACAATTTGTTGTCACCTTGGAATGATCCAAGGTCACATCAAGAGTCACACATTTAGGACCACCCCCTTGTGAGCGTGGAACCTTAACAGGCTCCTGGGTTTCAATACGAACCCCTAGGCAATCGATGTCAGGATTCCTCTTGTGCACGACGTACAAACATGTACAATGAGGTGCCCCGGTCTGTTTGGAGGCGGCGAGACACCTTTTAGCGGCCTTTGGCTTGATGGGAGTATGTACGACCCCTAGCCTGAGGAAATACTCGGGTTTTGTTCAATGGAGCTTTGCCACGATCTTTGTGCAAAGGACCAAGATAGTCCATCATCGTAACCTTGAATTTTGACATGTCAATGCTATCGTGAGACTTCTCCAGAGGTACGAGATCAACTGGAACAAGAACGAGGCTTGATGGAAGTAGAGAAATGACCACGGGAGGCGAATTAGGTGTGGGACACCTTGAGGTGACTCGGGCTTGGCGCGAGTCACCCTAAAGTGGCTTGGGACTTCTGATCTGTTTGGCCGCTGTCGGAGTTATTTTTGATACCGTTTTGGACTTTAGCCTCCAGATTTGGGTGGTCTTAGTGGTTTTTTGGCCACCTCTTCCTTCTTTATGCCTTGTGCCTTTTGTAAAAGGTGTGAGCATGTTTAACATATGCACGACGCCTTTGGATACGCTCCTTCCGGGTTGAATGATTCCTTTTGATAAGGATCCATTCTTCCGTCGATAGCTTAGAGGATTTGTCAGCTACACGCTGTTAAAGTGATTCAGTTGCTTGATGCCTCCTAGACTCTAAGTTTGCATAATATCCAACCCTATTGACTTGTTCTAATGCCTTGGTGATTTGATGAGCTTGGCGTTGGCGTCGCCTCTGACGAGCCCTCTTCGTCAAAGTTGGTGTACTTTGACTGGATGACTCCTTGATTGGAGAGGAGTCACTTGTAGCCTTCATCGGTGAATACGCCTCCTTCAAAGACAATATATTTCCGTATTTGTAGGGAGAGGAGGATTTTGATGAAGACAAGGAGAAATATTCCTCGAACTTGGCTTCGTCGAACTCGTACTCGACTGCTGAATCAATCGTGATCATGATCTTCGGTTGCGACATGACAGTCTCGACAATGAGACTGTTGGCTCCCACTATGGTCGCCAGCGTATTTGCGTTGAAAGTTAGTTTATTTATCAAATCCATTACATGTTTATAGATTACAATGAGTTCAAAAGAGTTAATCTTTTTATAAGACTACTCGCTTACACAAATAAAACAAAAATTACAACTCCTTTCAAACACACGCAGAGGACGTTTATCACATGTTTCTTGTGTAGGATCTTTGCCTGTACCAAGGATGTGTTAGTCCATGGACCATTGCGGATCAGATCCGGTTGACAAAACAAAAATTCAATGCTCTTACTTTATAAAGGAAGTATTCGGAGAAGTAAATAATCTTGACCAAGCAAGATTACTACTATTCTCGAGTTCAAAACCAAGTTTGATCTAGAGAAAATATGGAATATGCTTCAAATCTCTCGAAATCTACTCTTTATGCACATGAATTCATCAAGATCTCGCTAGCCTCTCTTAAATTCATCAGTACCTCACCCTAGCTCCTCTAAAATTCATGGCACCCTTCAGATCTATCTTTATGAGGGTGCTAGGGGTGTATTTATAGATTTTAAATGTCATATTTATAGATAGGATCGAAGAACAACCATTATTATCCGTTTAGGTGGGTTTCTGGTTGTGTAACAGCTTCCACATGTTTAAAGATAACCCCACATATTTATGAATGACCTCAAGGAGTTCTAGAAGATAATCTTATCAAAAAACATATCGAAGCTAACCTGGATGCGAGTCACTTCGAAGTGACTCAGAATTTCCGAGACACTTTGTATTGTCCATGGTATTTTAGCCTTAACTCTCTTGTCTGACCTCAGAATGAAGTGATTCCTGATGCATTGGAAAACTAATGAATAGAGCTACAACTTTTATCTTTTGAGATTTTTTGGATTCAAATCTCATCATGGTCAAAATTTTACTTCTTCATGCGGGTCACTCTAGAGTCCTCCTGATTGTATTTGCTTCGTCGTTTCACACGTTTCGACGTTTCACGTGCGTTCCTTCACTTCTTTTTATAGCATCAGATGATTCTTTTTTACTTGGATAATCCTATCTGACTTGGATAATAGCGTTTATCACCTTCTCTGTATTTTGAACTATAAGCGGGAACCCATAGGTAATTTTTGACGCCTACAATACTGTTCATCAGTCGACCGACGGCTTTCCAATGGCTAGTTTTTCTAGATTTTTAGGTTTTTATTTTTTTTTTTTGTATTTTTCTTGGTTTTCTCTTGGTTTTGTATTGCCATAACTATTTTTATCTAATCAAGAAGAGTTTTAAACAAGTTTAAAAGGGTTTTTCAAGTTTGTTTAAGTTTGTTTGGTTTGTGAAGAAATTTCCACAAGAGGAAGAAGATATCATCCTTTGGTGTTTGAGCTTCTTCTCATCTCTCTCTATCTCTTGTTCTCTAGAGAAGTTTTTCTGAACTCAATTTCTAGCTTTATTTATATAATTGTTTGATTATCATTTTATTAAGCTAGAGTTTATATTGAGTTTAGTTTTGATTTTATTCTCTTTGTTACACACACCCACTTGAGCTTTTAGTATTTTCATACATAGTATATTTGGGGTTGTGAGATTGTAACATTGAGTTGGGTTTAATTGAGTTCTCACCTTGTTTATAGAACAATCTTTTATTTGTGAGCTAAATTGTGAGGTTCACATTGTATTGCACAAATACACTAAGAAGAGTGTAGAGGTGAGAGACCTGGCCAGTCCCAAGAGGAGTGACGCCGGTAGTAAAACCTAGTGAGATGTAGTAATTCCGACCACTTGAGGGAGACACGTGAGAGGCTAACACTTGAGGTGGTATTTGTGTAGTTGTATTGTGAGTAATTATGAACATTGATTAGTAAGCGTTAAAAACCGATATTGTGTGGTGTAAATGTTTTTGGGTAAACGTTGAAAACCCATTGTGATAGTAGATTCTTTCCGGTAGTGGGGAGCGGAGACGTAGGTCGGAAGGACCAAACTCCATGATCATATTACTTGTTTAAGTTTGCTTATTTGTCCACTATTGTGTTCATTTTGTTTCATATTTTTTTGCCCCTTTGATCATATATCCTTTCTATAATTCATTGAATATTAATCTTGCTAGGGTATATTTATTAATTAGTTTTAATTGGTATTAAATCGGATTAGATTAGTATTCATCCTATTCACCCCCCCTCTAAGGTTACTTTCAATTGGTATCAGAGCTTGGTGCTCTTGATTAGAGACTTAATCGCTTAGGGTCAAAGTTTCTTGTTCTCATATTTGTGCTAATCTAGTTTCGAGATTATTTGTATCTTGCTTGCACATTTTTTATTTACGGATATGCATGTTGCATCGTGTTTAGGCTATGATGTTAATGTTTCTCCAAAATACAGAAATTTTCCTTATGCTCATTGGTGCTTTAGATTTAAAATATTTATTAAATCTAAAAATATCGATTTATTAGAAGTTATTAATAGTGCTTATATTATTCCCACTTTGGAGAAATCCAAGTGGAGCAATCATGATAAAATGATGACAATGAACAAGTTAGTGTTAAAATTTTTGCTTAATACCTTTGAACCATGTATTTCTAACGAACTTACTCATTTTTATAGTGCTTACACAATATAAAAACTTTTTGAAGCACATCAAGGAGACTTGGAGAAGGTTCAAAGCGTTGTGGCGGAATCGACTTCAAGTGATAGTAGAGCATCAGGCACACAACCACTACACGATAGCCCTAGTGTGGTATGCGATTCGGAATTCGAAAATGATTTATCCATTAGCGAACTCGTATGTGCATATGATAGGTTAATGCATGCCTACACTAAGTTACATAATAATTTTATTAATTTAAAAAGTATACGTTGCATTAAAATCCGATCATGAGTTGTTATCATCTAAGTTTGATACAATTTCTAATAAGAATGTGATCCTCAAATAAAATAATGAAAAATTAAAATTGGATCATATTGCTTTAACTTCAAACGTTGCTAATTTTACTCATGAGAAAGATAATACCATATTAGAAGTAGAGAACAAGAAAAATGAAGTTAGTTCTTTTGCTAACACTTATATATGTTCTACTTCTAATAACAATACATTTGTGCATAATGATGAGTTGAATCTTGTTAAGGGTCGTATATTATCTTTAGATTTAACCCTTAAAACATGCATTGCAAATAACAATAAGCTTATGGACTTGTGTGCAAAGTCATGTGTTAATACTTCCAAATCACACCCTCACTATGCACACATGTATAGCAAGATTTATAAATATTCTATTTGAGCTGAAACAGCCACCTTGCTAAATTTTGCTATGATGCACGTAAACGCACAAAATCTAATGTTCTTAGTGCATCTCATCAAGATTCATCATCATGTCCACATACACATTCACATGCGCATACTCACAAAGTTCATCATAAGTATGCTAATATGTACCAATGTGATTATTGTGGTAGATTTGGTCATTTTGCCAAATATTGTTTTGATTTGAAAAATGTTTCTCATTTACAAAATAATTTTAATAGACCATATTTATTTGGAAATGTTCATCGTGCACTATCTAATGGTCATCTTTCACAAATGCATCCTTTTTGTTATGGGACGTATCTGTTCCACGAATATATGACTTGATGAGTTAGCATCTCGACCAGCCCAACAAGCCGACACCCCAGTGTCTGCGCAAGAAGCGGTGATAGTCGACATGAGAGATCCTGACCTCCTAGACGAGTCGACATCTTTATATCAACTCGAGAGACGGTTATTAGACGAGACGAGATAACATTCCAACCAGTCGGACATGCCAACACTCTGAGTCGACACGAAAGGTGGGGTCGGTTGACACGAGACTCATCAACTTAAAGATATGACCCTATGGGCTTTGCTTCTTGATGAAGCTAAAGGATTGTCCTTATCTCAAACCTGTCAGCATAGGCGTCACTTTTTAACATTGTTTAATCTGTGATGATCATCATTATGTCTCCATCCTTAACAGTCTTGAAGACTTATTGGCTTCTGGCTCCCAATGCTGCCGAAATGATCTCCCGCTACTCACAAACCAACACGTGTGGACCAAATGATAACTTATTTTCCAACTCACTTATCATCACGGCCTCACTATCGTCTTACTACACACTCATAAAGTGACCAATCTACCCTCGACATCCCCTATAAATGCAGATGCTATTCACTATAGCTAAAGGTTCACAATCTAAAACCCCACAAGAGCACACACTACACAAAAACAAGAACACATAATTCTATTACTCCACTCAAGCTTAAGTTCATCAACTGACTTGATCGTCAGAGGTACAATAGGGGAACTTATCCCCGTCTTCTTAAGACTCTTTATGTGTAGATTGCTCGATCATCCTAAGTCCAGAATTAGGTATAAAGTCGAAGAAGAAAGCGACCCCTTGCAAATTTTGTGACTTTATTTGGCTATCTGATATTTAACATCAACAGTTTGGCGCCCACCATGGGGCCTCTTTTCTTTTTTTTAGAAAAAATGCCAGGCTCTAATATAGGATCTGAGCAATCTCAACCTCGAAGACAGTTGCCTAATTATATTACTCAGGATCAATTAGAACAAGCGGTGAACCATCTCTCCCTATCACTTAAAAAGCAATTTGCCGTCTTGACCAACGAGGTTCTATGGCGACTCCCAACACTACCACATGCCACTGTACCACCTCCACCCTTTGGAGACTGGCGATCAGGAGCACCTCCTTCCCAGCAACGGGATGTCTCACTGCGAACTCCTCATAACCCCCCTAAGCAGACAGAAAACCATCTCAACCAATAGGGCGTCTCATCTCAACAGGAACGGCTTCGTCGTCCTTATTTAAAGACCTATAATAAAAGTCCCAGTCCCAATCATTCAGAAGGGTGTGCCAGAGGAACAGGCTTTAAGACGCTCCACCATCATGCTTTCTGTTCACACAAAAGCGTATGCACAAAGTTTCAGTATAGCAAGCTATACTTTTTAAACCTTGGTTACACCTTTCGATTCGGATTGCAAGTGTACAATCCTATCGAGCAGTATATTCAGGTATCGATCCACAGGACGGCTGAAACCAGACTAGACTCTACTTAGATTAACTCAGTTCTAGAAGTTCTGCAAAGTTAGTTTTGGGTATTTATAGTCCTAACAATTCGATAACAATAATTAAATGTAAGAAAGTAAGTTAACTTGGTTTTAATCAATAGTAAAAAGGCGTTTCCAGGGTTATGACTTTATCTCAGTTCTGCCTCGAGGTACCCGGTCCGTGTAGTGTCCTACACGGGCCGTGTCAGTGTACACGGGCCGGGTACTATCGTACACAGTCCGTGTGGTCCCCGAGTGAATGCAGCAGTTACTAATTCCTTGTGTTGTTCCTTTGTGTAGGGTTTTACTGACCAGACCTAATGTTCCTAAAGCTCAACTGTCGTTTGTTGGTTCATTAACTTGGTATGGAATTGCAATA